>CALNXI010001244.1:71558-91594 GCA_942486025.1 Porites evermanni
TGGAGAGTAAAACTCCCATGAAATAACTCTTCGCAATGGCTTTATCACAGATCACGTTATCTTTAGCAGTATTTTGAAGTACTTTTTCTGCGGAAAAAAAATGGGAAATGGAAGCATCGCTTTGTATGTGCATGTATACATATAAATTTAGTTAATACACACTCAGTGATCTTGGTAATTTAAGCAATCTGATTGGTTCGCTATCTCGGACTATTCAACAGCATTCACCTCCTAGCAAGTGGATAATGTGTGAGGTCGGTGTTTTTCCCAATTTTTTAGAGAACGACCTTTAAAAAGTGGACAAAATCCTAGGGTTGACTTTTTTTAAGGCAAGAAAAGACTTCGAAGGAGTCAAAACGGCCATTTTCCATTTACTGTGGCTGAGTTTTGTACTCGATGGATTGTTTACAACTCCCGTTTATTCGCGGAGAAAAGGCCGTTTCGTGAACTCAGCGTTTCCTAACAAGAAACGTTTATATTTGGCCCACGAATGGAAGTTTATTTATGACAAAGAAATTTGAAAGCAATTGTGTGCAGAAATTCGACGTTTCAAGTAAATAGGAAAAAGAATGCAACAGGAAGACGACGTTTTACCTCAAGCAACCGAGCCGCCACTTTTGTCAGTACTTCATGCGAAGAACGAAACAAAAAACATTTTTGGTTATAAACTTGGCGAGTCAACAGAAAACAGCAAAGCTCTACTTAAATTTCTTCTCAGGTAAGGAGAAAATTCAAGCTTGCATTTGGTTCCATTTAAGCCATAATGCTGTTGTTTGCAAAGTGATAAACTTGTGAATTGTCGCGTTTGAAATTTGTGCACAGATCTATTTTTAAACTTTCCGTGATTTGATCCGTCAATCAAATCATACTTTTTAATGGTTTCCTCTCTGATTTTGTCGAGATCACTTCGTGTGTATATAGTAAAACAATTATTCTTTTCAATCTCGGTGAATAGTGGCTTTAGAAGATTTAGGAATATTTACCTCGCCGTTTCGTTTCAGCCACTATTCACCTCGATTTCTAAGAATAATTGTTAAATATGTGATACATGAAAAAAAGGTGAAAAATAAATGTCATAAAAACATCAAAAATATATAATTTTTTGGTATCCACTTATTACTGGCTGATTTCTTTTTTAGACTTTTTTGATAATCGAAATTTGCGGAAATCGATCTAAAAATCAACTAATTTGTGAAAACGCCGTTGCGTAGAAGGGAGCTCCGGGTTATGGGCCCTCTTGGCCCGAGGTTAGGGGGGGGGGGTGGGTACTTGGATTAATTTTTGCTGGATGTGTGCCGCTGGCCTCTCAGAGCCCCTACCCCATTATAGTCTATTCTGCGCCAATTATAGACCCCATCTTAGTCCCTTTTGGCCAAATATGTAATTTTCGCGATCCCAACTTAGTCACTTTCTATTTTTAAGAACTAACCCATTTTTTAGATTTGAACGAAGAACACTTTCTTTTTCATCTACAGTACAAACATTCTAGTACGTTTGCTAACCGTAAATATGAAAAACTTTCTTACCCCCAAAAAGGTGGAAATGTGCGACCCCATTATAGTCAATCCAGTCGTGAAAATGTGACCCCATCCAGCGGCACATCCCCATTAGCCTCTTATAAGGAAGTACACCCCGGGCCTCATGGTCACACCAAATCAGATTGAGAGAGACAAAAATAGGGCAAAAGCCAGATATCAGTAAGGAGCCATTCCTTAATTCGATTCACACAAGTCAAGTCATTGTCACGATGTACAATGGCCTTCAACGCTTACCTGTGAAAAAATTGGAATATTTTATACATTAGGTTTAGACGTTGAGAAAAAGTCGCTCCATATAGTCAGAATTCTCATGCGAACCACCCTAACCTAAGGAGGGAGTCTGGTTAAAATTTGGGGGAAATGATTTGGGAAGGAAATATATGAGGGTAGAATAGGTATACACATAAACCAGTTAGTCCGCTAATGGGATCAGAGGCAACTTAATGTGGTGGTGGTGGTGGTGGTGGAATATCTAGAAATTGTCCACCAATTATTCACTTCATATTTTAATTTTTAACAACCCCCAATATTTTAAATTCAATATTTTCCCATTTTCCCAAAATTTTAAACATCTGCCTCCCCCCGACTAATTTTTCGAAAAATCACCCAAAAATTCTCAAATAATTATTCAAATTAAGAACTGTAAGTTAATCGAGTCAGTTTTTGATTGAATGAAATCCTGGCTAGATATTTGAGAAAAAGAGTGGAAATAAACGGAAAACAATGCTTTTAATCAGCCTGCCTCCAAAAAATTCATGGATTGACCCAAATTAGAAATGTCACCTCTTGTTAATTGATCCAAACGTCGATCTTTTAACAATTAAATGACTTCATTGAAGAGATTACTAGCTATTACTAGGTTCGCCAGGTAGATGAAGAGTTCGACTGGGCTTCTGTACTTACCTTTTTACTTACTATTGCAGTTTGTAGAAGCGCTGACAACAGGCAAGAAAAGTTTGTCTCTTGATGAACCTCTTACTGACGAAGATTGCCAGTTTCTTCGAAGCATTTTTGTGCCCGCCTTTAAAAATCGGTCAATTTTGTCTCTCCCAAAAAATTTTGACGAAGAAAAGATTCAAGGATACGCAATTGTTTTGAAGATTATTTCTGGTAAGATCCTGCCTGTTTGCTCTATAGAATACATTTTCAGTGGTTTTTTTTTTCTATATAAATATTTTCCTTTCAACTGTTCAGTATTTACCATTTTGCTATTCTGGTAAAATTAGGATTGAATGAACAAATCAAGAGAAGAGTCATGGTAATATAATAGTTATTAAATGAGGCTAAGTATGACATGAATGATATTGAAGAATAAATGCAGATTGAGATCAGTGTTACCCAACCCCCGACCTATGGCCGAGGTGGATAACAACCTCCGAGATCTGCATGATTCGTCATATCATACGAAAGCCGAATTTGATGTATATATTTTTTTTTTCAAAATATTTTCTAAGTTCTTTAACATCCTTACCTCCCCACAGACATTCTTTTTTATGCAGATACTCCTAAAATATTTTTATGATTTTGAGAATACTCACGTCGTATAAATGTTTACTAGACGATTCTGTTTATAAATACCACGAGAATTATGATTTTTCGTTCTTGATCATACAAAGGGCCGTCTCGTAAAGAATGTACTAAGTAAACATAAGTTTAAGCATAAGAAACTGGTGATCACCAGACTGAGGACCATAAGTATGAAGAAAAATACGGACATTATTGCCTTAAAAATTCTTCATTCCTCACACACATCATAGTTAGTCAAGGAGACTGGTTATGAAAGCCGGCAAACATCAAAGGTGAAAACAACGGTTCTGTAGTTTATTTTCGAAGCTTCCTGACCGTGCACAATCCTATGGCGCAGTGATGAGAGCACTCGCCTTCCACCAATGTGGCCTAGAAGTCATGCGTGGGTTGAGTTTGTTGTTGGTTCTCTCCCTTTCTCCGAAAGGCTTTTCTCTGGGTGATCCGGTTTTCCCCTCTCCTTAACAGCCAACTCTTCCAAATTCCAATTAGATTTGAAAGGCACGGACACTTTTCAACCAGTTCTCTTGAACTCCTAAGCGCTCCGTGGGTAAACAAATTACAAGCATTTTATTTTCACGGCAAATTATGACTAAATAAATTAATGCGATGTTTCTATTGGTCACTAAGTTCAAAACGATAAGAATGCCACTGAACGTTGTGCACGCCGGTCACGTCCAAAAAAGTAAACAAAAAGTGATGTAACAGCGGGTTTTATAACCATTTCACTTGACTAAATGTGCGCATACGTACAGGGTCAGTTTGTCGTTAGATTAATTGTTAGCTTAAACTGAACTGATTTTGTTAAAAAGAAATCTATGTTCCATGTTGAATCCATGTTCTAGACTTGTCTGAGGAAAGCTGGGATGAAATAGAGAAAGCTTGGGCTGAGGAGGTAGAGCATTTGGAAGACAACAAATGAACTGACTGATGTAACTGTAATCTCGTTCTCTGATCTCGATTCAAGTGTCGGTATAGGTGTGATCAGCTTTCGATGTATGTTAAGAAAATAGTTTCAGATGTTGTAGCTGTTTTGATTCAAGTTTTCTATAGTCACTGTCATTGATGCATTGCTCAATGAGATCACTGGAAACACTGAGAAATAGTTTCAAACGCGCTTTTGGGTAATTTTGTAACAAATCAGCTCACAAGCACTATACGTTCAGTTATAATATGAGTGACTTGAGTGTGTACTAAGTCTTGCATAATCTAAAAAAAAAAGTTCACCCACAGTACGTCCGACACAGGCTCTTGCAAATGTGAGAGGCACATTTTAAAATTTCTGACAATAAATTTAATAACCATGATTATGTAGTGCCATTACAAAAAGGCATGGTGAAAGAGAAGATTTTAATAAAGAATTTTCATTTTAAATTACTTATGTTATAATGAGTAGTAGGTAAATATAACCATGATATGTGAGGAAAGCGGAACTGAGTTGAAGCTGAAGCAGCTGAAAGAAAAAGATCATCAACTGAGGACTGGTGGACAATAATGACTGATCTTTTTCTTCCTTCCTTTTCCATCAGCCCATCACCCTTGTGTTTTTCTGTTTTAATACGTGTTTTGTTTGTTTGTTTGTTGCTTCACTTTCACCCAACTTTAACTTTAAACTGGCTTTGCTTGCACGTGCGCGACCACTTGCTTTAAATAGGCAGGCAGACCAAACTGAAGTAGGCTGAGAACAAATCAGAAGATGGAATGTTGGCATCGTGATCCTGAATCCCCCCATGCAAGTGAATCCAGTATAGTCTTGGATTCTGGTTTCCGAGCTGTGGATTCTAGAATCCAGGTCCTGGATTCCAGTATTTGTCAGTAGAACTCAAATTCTGGATTCCAATAGTTAGTGGAATTCCGGATTCCTTGAGCTGTATTCCGAAAATACAGGATTTTTCTGGGTTCCGGATTCCACAAGCAAAAATATCCCGGATTCCGTCAGTGATTGTGGTTAATAGAATTTGATTTTCTTAGTACACATCAGCCTCCATAAAATACATTGCCTCCGTTGATCAAGAGAGAATCGTTCATTCCCTTTCGCTGATTATTCATTTTCACGACAGCAGTAATAGGCACGATAGTTTTGTTGAAGGTAATAACCAGTCCCCTGTTAATTGAAGTGTAGTACAGACCGGATTTTACTGTTGCTGTAATTCATAGTTTTTCAATAAAGTTCGCAGTTAAATGAATGAATGAATGAATTAATGAAGAGTCGTGGATGAGAGGACAACGGACGTACCCTCTTACAATACATTTTAACATGTGAACAGTAAGTTCGGACGTCAGCATACAACGGTGCCACTGGCAGCCGCTCTCAGTTCATTTATGAGCTTACTGTACCCACCCAAGCCATGATGTAGTGATGTGAAGTGTGAAGGTAGACTACAACAACGTGGTCTAGGTCCTCTACTCTTTTCGAACAGTGGCGTGGGTTCTTTTACGTCCCACAAAAACCAGCTAACTGTAAGTGATGTGAGATGGGACCTACGGTTTTTCGACCTTATCCGAGAAGACTAGAAAGTTTAACCATTGCAGATGTCATTACAAAGGCAGCACTTTCTTCGCAGTTATTTAAAGACCCTGAGTGTTGGTCAGGCCGGGGTTCGAACCCGTGACCTCCCGCTCACCAGACCCTTCTCTCCCAACTGAGCCAACCAGGCGACGGTTTTGTTCTCTTTTGATTGCATTTTATCAAGTACCTCTCCTGAATAAGCCCAGCCAACAGGAGGGCAATTTACATGCCCATGCGTGCATCCGCTGAACGACAATAGCGTGAGTGCATCAAATCTGATGGCGGGAAATTGAAAATAATGGGGCGCGGTGGAGGACACGCGCATGGATTGTACGAATTGTGGTTAAAATCATGAAACTTGGCAGAAGTGTTTAACTTCATGTGCCTATCAAATGTGGATATGGAGCAATGGCGAAATTATTATGGGTTGTCGAGGTATTTCCGGTATCCAATTAAAACCGGAAGGGTAAAATTTCAAACCGGGAGTAGATTTTAAAAAGCATAATTGATTAATTTAATATATAGATTTAGCCAGGGCTAAAAGCGAAACTCACGATAATATTATTCTCGTTCACTTTTTTTGCACTGCTGCTCATTTTCACCTTGCATTGGTGGCCGCTAGCATTTCGCATTTTGTCACCGCCGCTAAAAAATTTTTATGTTGTCCTTCCAACAAAAAAATGTCTTCTTTGTTTTTTTTATCCATCGCTCTAGATCTCTCGCCTTTTTTCTCGTTGAGTTTCGCTGGCCTGCCGCCTACTTTCTCTTTTTCTCTGTCTTTCGATCTCTTGCTCTATCATGGTTCCAAATTTGTGGACATGACAATTAATCTAAGGTTATTACTTTTGACAACACGGATAGGGAAACAATTTCCGCTTTCCGTTTTCGTCCTTATTGAGCTTTAGTTGTCTCTGCTTTACAAGACGCAGGTGACTATGCGATTTCCCTCCAAAATAATCTCTAGTTGCATTTGGGTTGCCATACCAGTTGATTGAGTTATTTTACATTAGTATGCCTGCGGTGCGGACAGACGGTCGGTGGTCGGCGGTCGGTGTACGGTCGCGTGATTACCAAATTTTGTGGGATGGGTAGATTTACTTACCCATGGTGCTCTGCTGGCGCGCGCTTCGCGCGCGCCAGAATTCAGGTTTAAATTGACGGATTAGGGATAATAAACACAAGCATTATTATTCATTCAAAATATTTCCCAATTCTGATTGGCTAAAAGCACCCGCATAATTCACCATAACCAGTTACTGATGACCAAATTTGGAAGAATTTTGTGTTTAACGAGGAAATGACGTCAAAAATGCGGCCTTCTACAGGTTAATCAACGTTAACCGAGAAGACCTGGGGACGAGGTTGAGTTGTTTTGGTTGTGAACTTGAAAAATGGCGGACATTTCACTCGTTTCAAGAGTAAGAACTAGGGGAAAAATAGCTAAAAACATGGCAGGAACAACAAGAAGACAACTCGAAGGGCGACATGTGCTATTTGGAGAATATTTGCGGACCCAGTGAACAACCCTAAACGTGCACTATCGATGGATCGATGGGGGTAAGCATGTTTAGCCATGTTTTTAAACTAGGAATTATTTTGAATAAATAATACAACAATTATTGAATTCGGCTTTCGTGTCATATGAAGAATTAAGGAGATCTCGGAGGGTGTTATCCGCCTCGGCCTACGGCCTCGACGGATAACACCCTCCACGATCTCCATAATTCTTCATAAGATACTCAGCCTCATTCATTAATTGCTAATTATAACTACGTTTTTTTTTTCTGGGTGCAAAAGTATTTATTTTACTGTTAAACTATGGAGGGGGTCGAAAACCTGGTTATATAAAGTGCCAATCCGGTGTAGGTGGTTGTCACAAAGATACAAAGACTCTGTATTCCCTCTCCAAAAACCCCTATTAGTAATTAGTGAAATTCAACTAGTCGTCTGTTATCTGTGAAGCGTTCTGATTGGTTGAACTACTACTAGGCTATATGTTGTAGCCCACTAATAGCGAAAAACGCCGGCTGTGAAAACCAAAATAATGGCGGCTGATCGCGTTTTGCTAGCTAAAGTTGTTTTATCTCGATATTTTTGACCAACTGGGGATTTTACTAAAATGATTATTCCTCTCGCCCTCATGGGCTATTGACTCAAAGCCCATTCGGGCTCGAGGAATAGACTGATCATGGGCGCAAGTAGGCCTTTCCCGATTGCGCTCGTAAAATCCTAAAAAAGTGCTGGCAAAAATAGCTAAAAAGTGCTCAAAAAGTGCTCAAAATCTCAAAATAGTGCTCAAAAGGTGCTAAAAGTTGTGAACAGTTACCTCTAAGTATTTCGTAAATATGTCAATTTTTACTGAAGTAATTAACAATCTCAGTATTTTGCGTAGTGTTATTCGACAGGTTGTTACGAAAGGTTGATAGAATATAGAACAATAATATTTTTAAAAAACTAAAGCCGGTTACGAATTGTAAATTAATTCAGCAGTACTAGCATCAGATGATTTAGAAATTTGAGATGACACACGCATGATACATCAGCCAATCAGAAACTTCTGTTCTCACGCTCAGTGAGGATAAGTCCACGTGCCTGACCATGACAACGGTCTTTTTTTCTTGACATCATCATTAGTTATTCAAATTTATGACCTGGAACACGATTCTCGTTGCAGGCGACACACAGTTTTTGCTTTAAAATGTTTTAGAAGACATATGTTGCTTGAAATTTGCTCGAAATGTGAAATATTGCTCAAATGTTGCCCAAAGTGCGAAAAAGTGCGTAAGGGTGCTCAAAATGCAAAATAGTGCTCCAAACTCAAAAAAGTGCTCAAAAGGTGCTCAGCGCAATCGGGAAAGGCCTAGGCGCAAGATAAAAGTAGCCGGGTTGCTAGGTCAGCGGTCTTTAGAGAAAATTCAAAATGAGTGGACGAAGATTCTCACGGGACTGACTTGAGTGTCTCGGGTGAAGAAGGTCATTGAACCATTTTATTGGCTCATTACATTTTTTGGTAATTGAGGACAAAGTTATTAAGCAAGCTGGTTAAGCCGCAAAATTGCACAAAAATGCTTAGAAATCTCACTTCTGTTGTACAATTTGCATATTTTAGCACCAGAGCAAAAAAGTTTTTGTTTTTCGAGCAACTATTGAGCGACTTTCATTACAAAAAGCAACTTTTGATTGTTTTTTGACCAACTTTTGAGCGACTTTTTGAGAAATTGCGGGAAAAATTTTTGGAAAATCTGGAGCAACTTGTGGAAAGCCCTAGCTACGAGTGTTTATTTAGTTCTTTTACATTATCCCCAACAGGAAGTGCCTCGTTAGCGCAGTAGGCAGCGCGTCAGTCTCATAATCACACAATAGATATCTGAAGGTCGTGAGTTCGATCCTCACACGGGGCACAAATTTTTTCTTTTTTTTTTTTTTCTTTTTTTTTCCCTTCACCCTCATTGTTTTTTTTTTCGTTTTCATGTTTTGGCCTTTTTTTGTGTTGACAAATGTAAAGATTTTTATTTCTCGTGTCGCATTCACCCAGCATGTGCACTGAGTTAGTCATGATTCGAGCACAGAGCTTGACAGAGGACTGTACTTAATGCTGCATACACACGGGGTAGGGTAAAAAGAACTACTATTCTAATTAACTTTGTACAGCATCCCATTATTTTCCGCAAAAAAAATTCAGGGACTTAGGTTCCGTTCCCGACACGCACTTGGGGATAAAGAAAAGAAAAAAGACATAACATCTTGTTGTTGTTGTTGATCTCGTTTAATATCCCCTAGTCGCAAACTTGTAGCGTGCGACTGCGATATCCATTCCAAATTTGAAATAGCTCGACTGATATCAAGCACAAGGGTTTTCATTGTTGTTGAACATGATTGATGTTAGAAGTACTAGAATTGGGTGCTTTATCGTCTTAATTCCTTAGTTCCAAGTGTAACGTGGCGTCGTTGTTTGCAAGTGTCCTGACTCATAAGAAATGAACAGATTTAAGAGAAAACGCGGACTGCAAGCAGTCCACTAGATCAGCGTCAGTTTACTTTCTCACTCTGTTCTCTAACGAATCATGCAGCGGCGGGTATTTTATCCCCATTATTTATTTATTTATTTATTTATTTATTTATTTACTTATTTATACATTCATTTATATTATCTTCCTTTAGTAAAAAGCACTAGAGAATATATTTCTCTGTATGTTAATAAATAAATATAAAGTTAAATAACGATAGAAATGTACTTCTAAAATCAAAATAAAATAAGGATGAACATTTCTTTCCCTTATTATAATACACTTTAGTAAAAATATGAACCGTAGAAGGGTTTTCAAAAGTCTGCATCTTGAATTTTCAATGTTATGAGGGATTTTTTACTTGTTAGATACGGGTTGACTGTTCGTGATACAGCCGACTGAAATCTTCGACTCGAAGTTAAGCTAGTGGCACTGTTACTTCGGCTTGATATCGCCGACCTCACGGGCGAATATCGATCATTTTCTGAGCGTAAGTCGTCGCCGGGAATAGAGGCAACGGAAATCTTGGGTACCTTCGGCTCGTCGGGTTTAACGGGCTTTACGCCTGGACGAAAGGAAGACTCCGGAGACAACTGTTCGGCGTAAAGGTTCATTATTTGACTCAAGAAAGCTAAAGATGAAGAATTATAGACACTAAAATGAGAGTACCAGCTGTATTCGTCATCCATGGTGGTTCTGTCTTTGGTGAGATTGCCGGTAGACGAACGAAAATGTGTTCGTGACATTCGTGGCATCAATGACTGTTCGCTTAATCGTCGGCTTAGTGTAGGTTTTGCTATTTTTGCTCTAGTTATTCCACGCCCTGCTGCGACAGGTTCATTCTCTTTGGGCAAAGACATTACAAATCTCGGGCTCTGGAGGGCCTCTTGGTCGTAAACACTAGGCGATTTAGCGCGCGGAGATGAGTTGTTCACAATATTTTCAATAGCAGCCTCCGCTGGTTGCTCTAATCCTAATTCTCGCCCAACTTCATCTTTGCGTGATGTCAGACCAGGTGCGGAAACTGAGTCATTCCACGCATATTTTCGTCTTCGAGGTTGCGTTTTTAAATTTTTCACTTCTTCTAGATCTTTAGTTTCATTTGAGCTTGTAAGTTTTCTTGATATTCTCGTCTTACGTTTCAATTTTTTCTCTTCAGACTTCACAATAAATTTGTCCGAAGGTAACTGTACAGATTCCTTTAAAAGAACAATTTTCTTGTTTTGAACTCTTTGCGGATTAGCGCGTCTTGTGTCGACGGTTCTATTAATTCCATATTTGCTATCTACAAAGCTACGAACTTGGCCTTTTAAAGGGGGCTCATCCTTCGAAGAAATAAACTCCAAGAAAGGGTTCACTTGAATATTCGCTGATGCATTACCTTCGGTCAGCAAAACCTGCGCGCAATTTTCGTGGCCGAGTCGTTTAGCTTCTAAGAAAGGAGTTCTGTCTTCGTGATTCCTAACGTCTATGTCGACTTGAAATTTTTTCAACTCATTAAGAAGAAACTTCACCAAGTCGACGTTACCCGTTCTGACAGAATGCATTAGTGGAGTATTCCCGTCAAGATCCTGCAGATTTAAATCGACATCCTGATCTGCCACGGTACAAATAAGCCGGACAATGTCTTCTTTCGCGTTCATACAGGCGTGAGATAACACATGTCTACCTTGTTGATCAACGGTGTTTACATTCGCACCATACTGCAATAAAAGTTTCAGCAAATTGTGACGCGTTCGGGATTTTTCGTCCGGTAGCTGGGCTGCGCGCATGAGAGGAGTTAATCCTTCTTCATCTGCAAAGTTCACGTCCACTCCGCTCTCTAGTAGATGCCTCGTCTGGTAGATTCGTCCATCGCATATTGACTCCTTCAGCCTTAACATACTCGGAGTCGTCAAAGTACCCTTCATGGTGTGTGTAAGAATAAGAGACAGTTAAACAATCTCGTGATGTTGCGCTTTCTGGCTTGAAGTCCAATATTACCTCCTTAAACCTCCTCTGCTCGATAAACTTAACAACAAATTGCGGATTTATGAGGCCACGGTATTGTTTCGCAAATTGAGCAACTATTAGTGACCTTTGTGTTATGTTACGACAGTTGCTAAGGGGAATAATGAATTCCGATACGCAACAGTACTCTCAGCTTGAAAATGAAAGAGTTTTCTATTGTATTTAACTGATTAATTGAACCTTTCAATCTTAAAATAACAACTGGAAGAAAGGCGGCTTATAAACATTGTTTGGCGTTTGCTTTGAAGTTGCTTTTGAATGAGGTGGTTTACATGCTGCGGATTATCTGTTACCGCTGTTAACAAATCTTTCCCTTTAAGAGGTACCAACCGTTTTAATGTCTCAAAGCCAGATTATCTTTATTAACACTGAGAACACCTGATAATACAAAGTTCAGTTTATCCATTGCCGAAAAAATCCGATTGCTCCGCTACACCCTGTTTTCAGTGTTCTTTCGGGCTAATATGACTTGCTGGTGGTGCCCGGCCACCATATCGGGTCAATACGACGGAGATAAGGAGCTTCGTCCCACTTTGGCGAGGTTGCGAGATCAGCGTTTAGGGTCCCCAGTTTATAACGCAAAAAAAAAAAACGCGAGGGCTAAAGTTTAATCCGAGTTTCTTTTTCTCTCGTTCAAACGCATTTAATCGTATCATTTTCTCTAATTCTTTGTAGAGCATCCAATGAACAAATTGTAGACAAAAAGAAAAATATATATCTGAACTTTGAATTTCATTCGCAGGCCTCTGCCTATAGGTCATTTTAATTCAGGTTTGAACAACCGGGCCCAGATATATTTGGAGAGCGAGATTGGGGGGGAAAACGAAGAAGGGGAAATTGAGAAGAGCGGCGCTTCTCAATCTTAACTATTGCTTCGCTCGCTTTGTTTTTGTTTGTTTGTTTTTTTTCTGGAACAGGCTAGCTTTTTCCCTATTTCACTCTGTCGACTGAACCACGTGACGCAGTCATACTCATGTTGCTTGTACCTTCGATGTCTTCTCGGTTCATTTGACGCCACTGGCACCGCAGGATCGCCTTGAATGTTTTCCGAAAGTCTTTGTTAAAGGTCCCGTATATTAGCGGATTACATCCCGAGTTGAGCATCGAGAACACTTCGGCGGATTCTATCGCGATGGACGAGACGCAGCTCTGACATGCGCAGTAGATGATAAGCATGATGTTGAGCGGCCCCCAACAGAGAATGAAGACTCCAACGACAATTGCCACGGAAAGAGTGATTTTTCGCTCCTTATCCAACTTTCTTCGTCGTTTTTCCTGCTCAGTTCCGCCTACCTATGAAGAAAAGGACAGTGAAAGTTAAGACTTCGGTAATGAAAAGTCATCAAATTATTAGGCTGATTTAGCAACAGAATGGAAAGGTCATTTGACGACGGGAAAGCGTGAACCGGGAGGGACTAAGCTCGACTTCCGGTGCCCAATTTGCCGCTCTGCCATTGGTCGAGCCAGTTGTTTGATTTGAGCACGCCGTCGTCAACTGACGTTCCTGTTCTGTTGTTAATCAGCCTAACTGGCATTACTGTCATCACTTAAATATTTCACTGTCATAAACGAGAAAGCGGCTTAGCTTTTCACCTAAGGGTACCCAGCAGAGGCGTTGAACTACTGTTACTGACCCAAAATCTCGTGTTTATCGTTGTTGTTACAATAATCATCGTGACTAAGTTACTACAGAACGGGTGGCGGCATCCAAAATACCGCGGAGGCAATTCAGAATGAGTGTTTTTCAGTTTTTGCCTGACACTGGCCATTGGTTCAATTATAATATTTTTATTTCATTGATTTCTTCTGATTATTTTAACTTTTTGTCATTATTTCTTATAAGTTGTTTCACGGATTAACGTCATAATATCCAGTAAGCGCCCCGTCTTGAATACCGTGCCCCCTCCCCCTCACTTTATCAAATTAATAGTAGGTCATAAAAGGAAAACGCACTCTATTGTAACAGTTTTGGCTTCGACTATAGAGGAATCAGTAACGGCGAATATACAGTCGACCGTCTTTTTCATTAAGTCTCTTCCATTTATTTCTATATCCATGTGCTTGCAGAGTTCCTTTATGTGCGTCATCTCCTCTTTTAATTTTTGTCGTATTGTCGCGCACTAGTTCCCAGGAGTAACTAGACTATTCTCTTGTTCGTGTAAAGGAAAACGTAATAAGCGGCCCTACCTTTCGATTAAACGCCCATCCTTTTTGGCTGAAATAAGCGCCCGTGTGCTTATTCGATGAAATACGGTTAGTAAAATCAAGTTAACTCACTCTAGATCACCGCACAAGTATATTCTAATGAGGAGTCACTCCCCTTTTTTTCTGTTTGGCTTCTCCCTCTTTGACTTCTTTCGATTGCGAATTCTTGAACATTATTACGTAATTTCCACTTTCCTCCCACTTTCCACCCATTTATGACTCCCACCGGTTCCCGTCCTTTCCTCTACCACTTCCCGTACACTTCTCCCGGGTTCCCAGACCCCTATTCCTCTCCCAAAAACAAAGGAGCAGCATTGTATCCTTCATCTCACCGTCATAGAAGCAATCTTATGTGCCTGAAGCCGCGCCACTTGAAATATCTTACAATAAGCCAGGCAGGTGATGGTCAGCGGTGTGAGGCAGACAGTAACATGTAGAAAGAGGATGTAGCTTGGCGCGAGATGCAGGTGATACTGGCAGTACCCTCCCTGAATACGAGGACGGACATCTCGCCAGCCAAGGTACGGAAATACAGACACCACAAGAGACAGAGTCCAAATAAAGCCGATCAAATAAGCCACGCGTCTGGTTGTTACTATAGCCTGGTAGCGTAAAGCGTTATTTATTGCTGAGAAGAATCAAAATACTATTTTCAGATTGTTAAATTTTGCAGAGTAGGAGTGAATCCCGTTTGCCTGTTTGCTTCCTAACTCAGAAAAGGGAAGTTTTCCACCCTTCCCAGCCGTCAAAGCGGCAACAAAGAACAAATCTGTTATACAGTAGAACCTCGATAGGCGAACTCGGATAACTCAAATTCCCCGTTAACTCGAACTAACTTTCCCGTTTCCCTTGATCCAAATTTCATTGAAATTTATCCCGATAACTCGACGAGCCCCTGCTAACTATATATTCGAACTGTTTTTCGTTTCCCTTCAGAGTTTGAGTTACCGGATTTCTACTGTACGTACGTATATTGAAAGGTTGATGAAATTTTCAGGCAAAAGACCTTTAAATCCCTTATGCATTGTCGTAACATATTCCTCTCGTATACAGCTTCAAAAAAGGTTGTCGGAGGGAACGGCGAATGTCGAGCGGAGGTTACACGACCGAAAGGAACTGTGGTTACGCTATTTGATATGCAAAATTTCACAAGTTCCTTTCACGTTACGTGAAAATAAAGACAAGCAACTATATGAATAGCCTCTCAGGCAGGCGCTTTTAGGGGAGCTCGTATTTCGTCCGGCTCCCCACAAACGCCTGCTCAACCGAGGACAACATTCCTTTCCCACGCTTAGTCAATCACGTTGTACTTTCCAAATTCTGGAAAGTTNGAAAGGAACTGTGGTTACGCTATTTGATATGCAAAATTTCACAAGTTCCTTTCACGTTACGTGAAAATAAAGACAAGCAACTATATGAATAGCCTCTCAGGCAGGCGCTTTTAGGGGAGCTCGTATTTCGTCCGGCTCCCCACAAACGCCTGCTCAACCGAGGACAACATTCCTTTCCCACGCTTAGTCAATCACGTTGTACTTTCCAAATTCTGGAAAGTTGACCTTGACCGCATGAAACTTTGAGAAACCTTCATGACCTCTAATAAATTTTACTCTCAGAGCGGCAAAAGTAAGATTTACTCTCTCAGATTTTAGAATTCTCCGTGCACTGCATAACCTTAGCGAAGGAAAGAAAAGAAGGAAAAAGGTAACTCTTGGGTCACGTTTTTTCACTATCACGAGCTTATGAGTCACGTTTAGGCTGTCAAAACTTTATTTCAAAACCGTTGATTGGTCACTTACCACGCGAATGTAACAATGGGAAAGGAATGTTGTCCTCGGTTGAGCAGGCGTTTGTGGGCAGGGAAGTAATACAAGCTCCCCTAAAAACGCCCGAGTGGGAGGCTACTATATGAACGTTTGTCTGAGGGTTCTTGACGGCGAAGACAAAAGAAACTCACGCTTTTTTCAATTGATAGACGTTCCTTGTTTCCTCGTATGAAGGGCCTATTAATTGTCTCCGACTTTACATCGCCAGTCACAAGAAATTTAGAAATATAGCGCTCAATTGTTCTTTCAGAAACGCCCAGGAAAAGTGAAGCCTCTGCAACTGAATGCTGAAGAACATGGACAAACCATATAACCCGCCATCGAAGGTCTTTACTAAATGGAGCTGGCATCATTGATTACCATAGATATAGAGGATATTACACGGTGGCAAGAAGATATGAATTTTATGTTCGAGTGGCAAGAACAATATCTCACGAGTGAGCGAAGCGAACGAGTGAGATATTGTTCTTTCCACGAGAACATAAAATTCATATCTTCGAGCCAACGTGTAATGTTCTTTTTATTATATGGAGAAACCAATTTAACAAAAGCAAAAGGCGGGAATCTTGACGTCATTGAACGATACGACACTCACAAAGGTGACATACGGAAAATACGCCACTCGGGTCCCGGATGAAGTGGCGTATTGAATCTACGAGTGGTTTAGTTCCCAGTAAAACACTGTCCTCCATATAATAAATAACAATTATTCACCGAAGTGGAGGTGGCTAGTCCTGGATATTTACCGAACTGCGAAGCAGTGAGGTAAATATCCACGACTAGCCACCGACACTGAGGTGAATAATTGTTTTAGTATATACTAAAACAGTGAGATAATTGAGCACAAAAATGACGATTTCTAACTCAAATACTGTTGCCAACGAGTACAATTTTGGCGCGTAATGACCGGGCGGCCGCGGCCGTCGCTTTTTCTTGCCGACAATTAAAACTTTTGAAGGCATTTGTTTAGCTCTTGCGGGCAAATTTCTTCAAAAGGAGTTGTGAATTCTTTTTGTATTTAAAATCATTCTGTAAAAAAAGATTATTAAATTTAGTTTTAAGCTTATTTATGAACAACTCAACCAAATAAAGTAAGCAAGACTTAAACTTAATTTGCATTTGTAAACAAAAAACTTTTTCACCGGTTTTATCGATAAATTCATGTCAAAAAGACNCCGCCATCGAAGGTCTTTACTAAATGGAGCTGGCATCATTGATTACCATAGATATAGAGGATATTACACGGTGGCAAGAAGATATGAATTTTATGTTCGAGTGGCAAGAACAATATCTCACGAGTGAGCGAAGCGAACGAGTGAGATATTGTTCTTTCCACGAGAACATAAAATTCATATCTTCGAGCCAACGTGTAATGTTCTTTTTATTATATGGAGAAACCAATTTAACAAAAGCAAAAGGCGGGAATCTTGACGTCATTGAACGATACGACACTCACAAAGGTGACATACGGAAAATACGCCACTCGGGTCCCGGATGAAGTGGCGTATTGAATCTACGAGTGGTTTAGTTCCCAGTAAAACACTGTCCTCCATATAATAAATAACAATTATTCACCGAAGTGGAGGTGGCTAGTCCTGGATATTTACCGAACTGCGAAGCAGTGAGGTAAATATCCACGACTAGCCACCGACACTGAGGTGAATAATTGTTTTAGTATATACTAAAACAGTGAGATAATTGAGCACAAAAATGACGATTTCTAACTCAAATACTGTTGCCAACGAGTACAATTTTGGCGCGTAATGACCGGGCGGCCGCGGCCGTCGCTTTTTCTTGCCGACAATTAAAACTTTTGAAGGCATTTGTTTAGCTCTTGCGGGCAAATTTCTTCAAAAGGAGTTGTGAATTCTTTTTGTATTTAAAATCATTCTGTAAAAAAAGATTATTAAATTTAGTTTTAAGCTTATTTATGAACAACTCAACCAAATAAAGTAAGCAAGACTTAAACTTAATTTGCATTTGTAAACAAAAAACTTTTTCACCGGTTTTATCGATAAATTCATGTCAAAAAGACCCTGTTAAAACTTCCAATCCGATCTTCGTCACCTTCTTCGTGTTCTTCGGAAACAGCTTGCTTGATTAGTTGCGAAATTTCTTTGTTTGTTTACGGCAGCAAACCGGGAAGGCATTTTGCTCGCAACGTACGCGAGTTTGGCGTCGCTCGCTCGGAGGAACTGGAGGTGAATCAATGAATAGTGCAGGATATTCACTGATTGAGTAGCCAATCAGAGCGCGCGAAAAACACTATCCACTGTTTTAGTATATACTAAAGTTGATTATTTACCTTCAACCCACAGTTCCTTTTGGTCGTACAATCTCCGTTCGACAATTGCCATACGCCGTTCTCTCCGACAACCTTTTTTGAAATAGGTGTATCTACTATACTAGTTGGGCTGTCGTGCATCGTATGAGATGCCGCGCCCAGGCCCCAAGTGTCGAGTGTTGTTTTCACTAAATGCCTTTTCGTATCTGTCGGAGCGCACATTCTAGCCCATTATAATTGGAACCTGCAGTAGTATTTTGCAATGATACAAAGTTCACAGGGCGAATACATCCGCGTTTAAGTGCAGATACTTGACTGGCTCATCCTCAATAAATTATTCCAGGAGCCAATAACTATGACATTGAAAGTATCGCTTTAGTTAAGTATTAGTCTATATTTACTGTGTTTGTTTGTCTTACCTAAATATCTATCCACACTAATGAAAAGCAAATGAAGACACGATGCACTCAAGAACACTTCTGTAAGGAATATGGTTGTGTGACATAGCTGCTGACCATAAGACAGGTCTGGACCATATACCTGAGTGACAGATATTAAGGGGAAAATAACCACGCCCACCGGAAGATCAGCGAAGGCCAGGCTCACTATCAAAGCATTGGTAGCTGATCGAAGCTTCTTATTGAGGATAACTGCTACAATAACGAAACCATTCCCTAGCATAAAGAGGTTACCTTCAATTGATATAATGATGAAATTCATTAAAGCGTGATTTAAATTATTACGAGTGAGTTAACTATCATCCAGTTTAGATTCAATGGTACAAAGTATCGTTCTGTAAAGTTACGGAATTTTTCGTTCACTAACATAATAATTATTGAGTACGAAGAAATGGTAACCTGGGTACCTATGGACACAGTGCCTGTGGACGAGAGTCTTCTCGATTTCCATGGAAGCAGCGGCCGCCGCCATATTGGAAATCGAGTTACTCGAAATCGAGAAGACCCTGGGGACGAGCTTAGAGGATTTAGACGGCTAAAGAAAAGAAGTACGGGTCGTATGGAATGCTGGGAAGGACGAATTCAAAGAAGATACGATCTTCGTTTAGAATTCGAATGATGCAATGCAATCTGATCAGATTTGTCCCAGGATAGACCGGCAATGAGAGAATGATTTTAAATGCTAATTTCCCTTATCATAGTATATTTCTTAGCACAATGGGAAATTTTGTTGAATTCGCTAATATCTATAACCTAATATTAACTGTTATGTTGCCGTAATAAAAGTATTGATGATCCTCAAATCTACGATTTCAATGATGAGTTCAGCCGACAACCAAATTGCCTATTTCATTATCTACAAAACCTTAATCTTCCGAAATAATTTCCTCCTAAGATATCGTATTCGAGTTTTTTGTCATTTTTAATCAATCGGTCATTTGTTTTAATTTTGTTTTATTTAAACATATAAGGCGTATGTCAACTCTATTCGACCTTTAATAAAACTTCTCAAATTTTAAATGGAGGTTTTGTTCAGTTTTCTGTCATTTTTTGACAAGAACGTCACTGTTTCTGAGTTTTCAATAAGTTTAAAATACTCGGATTATTCACTGATTATTTGGACACGTTGCTTTGCTGATTCATCAGCTGTTTTCATCTTGTGCTGACGTTGAAAACGCTATCCGGGGGGACTTCCCTAATAGGCCTTGACGGTTATGTTCGGTTAAAGTTGATATATAGTAGCAAGTCCACAGCGACAAACTGTTGAGTGGTGCCGGTCGAGATCTCTCTCAGTTTTGGACGTCAAATCAGTACAAACAGCTTCATGCAATATATTAAACAGCCAACTGATTTTGATGATGGCAAAGCGATGAACAAGTAAACAAATAAAATTAAACCAAAAATATATTTGTTCCAATTTGCTCGATAATTTGGTTGGAAGTGAAACTTTCTACATAGGCCAAAAGAATAATTAAAATAAAACTGAAAAATCGTTGGAAATAAAGGTTTGAAAAATTAAAATGATTGTCAATCATTTACAGGGTAGTGGAATCAACAACCTTGTTTTAAACAAAAAAAATGGTTTGACACCCCTTCCCCAACTTCTCTTGAGTGCCGCCTCCTCTTCCCTCCCCCCCCCCCCCACCCCCCCACCCACACCACCTCCATTCTTTTTATA
>CALNXI010001244.1:114521-142627 GCA_942486025.1 Porites evermanni
AAAAAAGGGTTCTTCTGTGCCACATGCAATATTCTGCATCCGGATATTCCATTTTGGTGTACACAAACCAATAATTAGTAAGGTCACAGAATACACTGACCGTACATTTAAGCTTACCTTTGCCTAAACTGTTGTTGTAATACATAACAAAACTTGTGGAGCACCTTTTCAGCTGATTTTACATCTGGTACGAACAAAAAACTTCCAGGTCTGTTTTCCGAAGACATGTCTAAGGGACTAGTCAGAAATTACAGGAGCAGATCCAGGATTTTTTTTTAGGAGGGGGTGCACTCGTCTCTTGCTATACTTCAACAACAATAAACCTCATAGTTTTTTTTTTGCAGAATACCAGTTGTATTAGAAAACCGCAGGTCATCTCGGGGGGGGATGCGCACCCCCTGCACCCTCCCCCTAGATCCGCCCCTGAATTAGCAGGGGGGGTGGAAACAGAGGGAGGGTCACAACTTTTTGAGACTGCAGAAAAGGGAGGAGTCATGAAAAATGGGCCGTTAAAAGGGGGAGGGTCATGCAAATATGTGTCCCTGATCATGTAGAGGTTCACCCACAGAAGAAAAAAGAAGATCTTTATTTTGTAAAAAAAACTTGGGAGAAATAGGAGAGTCGAGTGATCAGCTGTCAGAATCAGAGTGGGATTCTTAATGCTGTCATCTAAAATCTATGTATATGGCATTACAAAGAACAGATTAGAAATATATTTTGAGCTTTCATAATACCTTCTGACTCACCCTAGTGTATTGCAAGCCCTAGATTTTATAATTTATACAAGAGGGGGAGGGTCATGATATTTTAAGCCAAGGTCAAGGGGAGGGTTAGCAAATTTCACTTCCATTGCAGGGATAGGTCACCTCATTTCCGAACCCAAATTTAAAATTTCCACCCACCCTTCCCCCCCTGCTAATTTCTGACAAGTCCCTAAACAGCTACTGCAGTACGCCTACTCTTGTTTGGATTTTATTTTTCCCGCTCTTTCGGACGCGTTTGGTTAATGTTTCACAGAGTATAGGACCGACCGTCCAATCCCGAAGAGGTACTTGTCGTCTATCCCTTGTAGGGATAGGTCAGGGAACCCTAGTCTGCTTAGAGATGAGGAAGACAAAAATAATTTCCATTTTTGGCTTTGAGAGGGTATATTCGTTTATTTCAACAGCACCTTGTCATAAGTCTCAAATCCCCCCAAGTATTTTTTCGCCTTTTTCCGTTTAATATCAGTGGCGGGAGCCAGTAATATTTTTCGAAGTACGAATAGGTCAATGTTAAGTATATTTTAGATGAAAAAAACAAGAAACAAAATAAATCACATCGCATCTTTTTGAATACGCCCGCGAGTATTCATTCTGACTCCTTTACGCGCCATTTTTTGGCCATTGCGATGCGGTGATCGATGCAGAAACGAAGATTTACTCGGCGATTAAACTCGGCGATCGTATAACTCGGTCCCAGTCTCAGGATCGAGGAAGGGCCTTCTCGTCTATCCCTTCAAGTGACTACCGACAATTTACCGCCAAATAAATAGTTCCGTCCAGCGGTCGCTACAACCGGAAATAGACCTCTCCTGTCCCTCTCCAGTCCCTCTCCTGTTAGAGTTTTAAGCGATGTTGTCGTCAAATTATCCAATCTGAAAGATAAATTTGCATGATAAGTCACGTATCAACTTCAAATGATCAGATACTCAGGTTTTTGGTGGCTTCAAAGGTCGTTTATTTTTTCATGGAGCGACTGTCTTCAAAAGCTATGTAACCGCGCCATTGTAATATCCAACATGGCGACCGCCGGCCCTACGGTCTGGTATCAGACAGTGCTGAATGTAAAGCCTAAATCTCGCGGAGTTCATGTTATTACGGACGAAGTAGAAAAAATACCAGAACTCAAGAAATACAAGGTTGGCCTGGCTCATTTATTATTGCAACACACCTCGGCAAGCATATGTGTGAATGAATGCTGGGATTCTTCTGTGCGCCACGATATGGAGATGATGTTAAATCGTCTGGCTCCGGAGCAAGGGCCCCCATACAAGCATACTATAGAGGGGCCTGATGATATGCCAGGTTAAAAATCTGTAGACTATTTCTTTCTTTTTTGTTGTGTTATCCCTAAAAAATGATTCAAGGCTAAAAGTTTAGTGTAAGTAATACTTGCAAATCAAAGGTGAACCAATCAGAAATTTTTCATAGAAGGAAGGGGGGGGGAGGGGTCAAGGGTCTCCACTATGAAAGTGGCAGAGAGCCTATAAATGCATGTATGTGACATTCTTGCAGATCAAAAATGTCAATCACATATACATGACACAGGACTTGTCAACCCAGCACATCTTCAAATGTTGAGAATTGATAGGGAAGGGATGATAGATGATGTCATAATGCATGGCACAAGACGTCATTCATGCAAAAAATGCGCGAAAAAGATGTTGTTGGAATTGTAACATTTGATCTGATTGGTTTAATTCCCACATATTGTTGCTTATATTACAATGGTATACCGGAGTTTGTGAGGAAACATTTGATATTAACAGTAAAAATAATAACTCAAACAACACAAAATATCTGAAATTTTATTGTCAGAAAGTCAAATCTACAAGAAATGGCAGACTTTGGCGATTATCCAGGAGATTTCAGACTCTACTCTAGAGACCGGGACAAATGGTTCAAAATCTGGAGACTCCCGGATTATCCAGGAGAGTTGACAGCACTGATGACAGTTTCATGTGCTTAACTCTTAATTCTCGTCAATTTAACTTGCACCCAAAATAGTCCCTGAAAGACTTGATCTTGGCAAGATCTCATGTTTACTAACCTCGATAATCTAAGCAAGATATGTGTAACCTAAAAATGATGGGGCCAAGGCTTTTTGCTTTTCACCACAAATCATTGAAAAATCTTTGTTTTGTTAAGATGTTGTTGGAAAGTGATTGCCACTAGAAGTCATTGAGTTTTTTCAGAAATTTGGTTATAATATCATGGATACGAAAATCACATAAAATTTGACTTAGAAACAGTTGGCAGGTGTAGGATGCTTATCAACAAAAAATTAAATCCTTAAAAGAGACCATTACATTTTGGTTAGTTAAAGTGTATGAGGAAAGTAGTGGTGTCTCCTTTTTATTATCTTATCTATCGACTATGACTTTGTATTATGATTGTATTTTAACAGCACATGTCAAGACTGCACTCGTGGGCCCCAGTGTGACTATCCCAATCACAAATGGAAAGTTAAATCTTGGAACCTGGCAGGGAATCTGGCTTTGTGAACATCGGAATCATGCAGGATCAAGGCGAATTGTAGTAACTCTTCAAGGAGTTCAATAAGGAACATTCAGGGTAAAGCAAACTTTGTAGATGATTCCATTTTTTATGACTCTACATTCACTGCATACCAATTGGAGATAGTGTTCTACATTTATACTGAATACCCTATCAATCATTGATATATTTAACTGGAAAGGTCATTTTGTAATTTAATTTAATCCAATGTTCTAGCTGATAGGACTACAGTGTGTTTTCTCTTTACATTGTATTATTTACGCAGTAATCTCTGATGTCAGCATACAATGGCAACACTGGCTGCTGCTACATGTATCAGTCGATTTATGAGCTTACTGTATTATATGGGTATTGAGTGAAGTGACAACAGAGATAAAGGTAGACCACACCACAGGAAAAACTTCCCCAAGGATATTTTAAAACCCACCTAAATTTTTTTAAAGAGTAGCATGTGTTTTTTACGTCCTCCTTATTAAGTTTACTGATGAAGAAAGAATGAAGGAGACAAGCTCAATGGTTTGAAGTTACTGCCCATTAGCCATCTTCCTTTGAGTATTATTAATTTCTTTTGAAGGATAAGTTTGATCATTTGAGCAGAACCTTTTCATCTCTCTAGACGAAGGAATAGCAGACACACTTTTGCAAAGTAAAGTTTAACAGTCCAGCTTATTTTCCCTTTTCCCGCCATCGTACAGCTACATATCATTGCCAATCTCTCTATTCTTGACAAATATAAATAAAAATTGTGGAATTTTTAGTGCGTAATTGGCATGTGGTACTTACAGATTATACAGGGGCACCCAACGAGAATAATAGTTCAAAACCACTTAAACAAAGCATTGTTGAACATATTTTAGTATTTAAACGGTAGATATAGGCATATTTTTATCCTCTAAAAATTTTTTATCTGTTCGGATTCACTAGCTGAAAGTCAAGTGATCCGAAAATTATAGGGACAAAACTTACCTTTCCGAAAATTTCAGCCAGAAAAAAGGCCCCCGAAAATTTAAGGTCACCTTTTTAGGGTTAAAATCCGTTAAAAATGGGCAATGATACCATTTCTTAGATGTTCGAAAATCCTAGGAGAGGCAAGCAAGCAAGAAATTTTACAATAAATGTTCCGAAAATTCTAGATATCCAATCGTTTTCTGAACAGATATTTTCCGAAAATTGACGTTGGGTGCCCCTGTTTATACAGTCAAACCCGGGGGGCCATAGAAAGTGACCAAATTAATGGGGTGTCTGTATTAAGCGGGTTGAATTTAGAGAAAATGTTAGGGCTTTCTTTCCCGAGGCACAAAGCAAACTGTCCGTAATAGTGAGGTGTCCGTATTAAGCGGGTGTAAGGGCTTTCTTTCCCGAGGGACAGAGCAAACTGTCTGTAATACTTAGGTGTCCGTATTAAGCGGGTGTAAGGCCTTTCTTTCCCGAGGCACAAAGCAAACTGTCCGTAATAGTGAGGTGTCCGTATTAAGCGGGTGTAAGGGCTTTCTTTCCCGAGGGACAGAGCAAACTGTCCGTAATAGTTAGGTGTCCGTATTAAGCGGGTGCCTATAATACGGGGTTTGACTGTACTTTTGAACGGACAACAATTCAACCCCAAAAGTTTCTTACGTGGCGGCGTTTTCCGTTCTTTCTTTTCCACGCTTTTTGGCGCCTGGAAACGAGACAGTTGGGAACGATAAAGACAAATTACATAAGAATAATGTGAGCTTTTAAATTATTAATAGAGCAGGTACAAATAAATGATGTAAAACTTAAACAAGGAACGACAAATAACAAGGACAGATCAGTAGTGAAAACTGACAAAACTTCTGAAGTAAACGCAATGGGGAAATCGAAGTGAATGTTAAAAAAAAGAAAATCGTAACTTAAAATTTAAACCCGTCTGCGATGTTCCAGGTGGTGCAAAAAGAGATTGTTTGTTTTTATCAGTCTATTTAGTAATGGGTATAGTGATTAACTGTAATTGTGAAACAGAGAACGTTCAGAAACCCTTCGATCTTTCATGTAACAGTTGTATTTTTAATATTTGTCAATTATTTTCAATCGATCTACCAATTTCTGCTATCAATGTCATCTATCACAATGATGTAATTGACGGGCTTGGCTTGGTTTTAAAATTCGAGAAGACGGCGCGCGAGACGAACAAGGGATACTTTTGTATCTTTAATGATGCATACCAGAAACTGCTTGAGGCCATCAAACAGACGCCTGGGTCCCTGAAAATTGATACTCAAAGACACGAAAAAGTGTTCTAAAAAAATCGACTGCGACAGAAGTGCTAGCTTTTCTCCCTCCTCGCCGCTTGGGAAAAAATTTCTAACAATCATATATTACTGAATCCTTGAATACTTAGAGAGTATTAATTTTTTCCTACCACTTGACAAGATGACACTAAACAAAGCTGTCCACTAAAATTGATTGCAATAGAAATGTGCCAGTCAGAGTGAGAAACGATTTTTGACTTGGCTGAACTTGGCTTTTTATCAGTGAGACGTTTTAGCGTTCGTGCGTCTCCGGAACGAAATGAAAATCTGCCGTCAATTTAATTCTAGATAGGCAGATATCATTATTAAGAGTTTTATTCAACCACGAATTTAGACGTTCATTTAGCTATAAAGACAATATTTACCGTTCTAAATGAAAAGTAATAAATTTACTTAAAATTTGAACACGTACGCCTCATAAACAGAAATATATTCACTTTCCCTAGATGATTTAACCAGAACATGTTTGAAGTATTTTTTTGTTGTAATAACAAAAACTTTATTCCCGCCCTTCAAAAATATAATTCCTTTCTAACAGTCTTTTTTTAAACGGTAACAAACATGTCTGAAGAATTTGCACCAAATTTGCATGTGAAAGCTAACAGCTGGCAAAAGTTAAACTTTGAAAAATTACAAAGTATACATTTAAATTTGACTGGATCGTCAGCCCAAAATAAAAAGCAGAAATCGTGTTCCACTAGTGAATCCTGTCGTGGTACAATAGCAGTTATACTCACTAACAAGAAAATCCGTTTTTTGTTTTTTGTTTTAAGAACTAAAACGTTAACTACCAACGAAAATGTCACCTCGAGTTTCATAATACCTACGTGTTTAATTCAGCGTAGGCTAATAAATAGAATCTTCGGAAAAGCAACGGTCGCTTTTAATTTGGGTGTTTAAGTTTTTTCCACTGAAAGGCTTTGACGCGAAATATGACCAAAGTACCAAAATGACTTTTTTTGCATTTTATCTATTCTTCTTTAAAGACCCAAAATTATATTTTGTTTCTTGCTGTTTGTCCGTGTCATATTCTTGGTAAATCTAACCAATTGCAAACACCCGAACAGTTCTTTTATCGAATTATTTTGTTTTCGATCGACGCTTTCCAATTTTTACAGCTCAAATACGAACGTTGAAAATGTGACGACAAAGTTCACTGCTGTACCAATTTTATATAAAAACTTGTTTTTCTTCGTTAGTTTTTTATTAATATTCCAAGCTGGGAGATAATGGATTTACGAAAGTTAGATAAAGCATGCATTATTTAACAGCCTTCGCATTCTAATATCAGTTGTAGTTCGAGATTGTCATAAATTTCATGACTCCAAAAGCTGTCTGAGATTTTTGCTGACCATGACATACGCTTGAAATAAACGTCAAAATAATCATAAAAGAAAAAAAATTAAAAAATGATGAATGTTAGATTTTGCCTATTTCATATGTTTTGATGAATTGACACTATGGTGATAAAAAAGATTTTTCTTCTTAACGAACGCCAAGTTGTAAATATACCCTGTCCTGTAGAAGTCATTATTATGCAAATTTTATGTTGCTTAACTCTGGGCCTATAGTTTAGGGTCTTTGCTAATTAAAAAGGACAATTTCTAAACTTCTTGCTAGCACGTTGACCTATTTATATGTCGCATTTTCTTGCCATCCAATGGAAGGACTTATCTAATGTGTACAGAGGCAAAATGGAAATGTAATGTGGGAATTGAAAGGTACTTTCATCGACGCCTTCAATTGATTGCCGAATACACGCGTATCTGAATGGACAACGGCAATGTTTTGTCAAGCGATTCCCAATTGAACGCTACTAAATCGTTGGCTTTCGACAACAGCTTTTCTTCAAAGGATCTCAAGTTAATCCAGATAAGAGAACTGTTGGTACCATTAAAGATTCGACGAAATTGCACCGATTAAACGTTTTCCAAGATTCATTAGGCAGCTGCCGAAACATTGGAAAATCGACTTTAATTAGATCGTTCACCCGCTGTATCTTGCTACATCTGTCCAAAACGGGCGGAAAAGAAAAAAGTTTTTCTGCGGAAAATAGAAACAGTTTAATCCCAAGGCTTACATTAATGGGTTTTCTATCCAAAGTGGAAGTTTTTGGCTTCGCTTTGTCATTGTTTTTCATGACTCTAGCAGCCCTGGTAATGAATTTCCTGGTGTGTTTAGTCGTATACAGGAGCAAAGAACTGCGAAGACATATATCTAGCGTTTTCATCGTCAATCTAGCCATCTGCGACTTTTTGATTGCTGTTTTCGCCATGCCTTATTCATTTGGGGCAGTTTTGGCTGATGAATGGCCATTTGGTCGATTCTGGTGTCAAACAAGTGCATTTTGGAATATGGTATTGGGACTTGCGGCTGTTTTGACCCTGGCGACAATTTCCGCGGATCGCTACATCGCAGTATGCAAACCTCTTCAATACAGGGCCAAAATGACGGTACAATGCGCGCTTGTGATGATATCACTTGTATGGCTACAGTCTATCGTATTTTCTTTGGTACCGATCGGGTTTGGCTGGTACGAGTTTAACCCGCGTTATTTCTTTTGCACATTTCCTTCTGATCTTCACCAGTTAAACTACCGGGTATTTACAGCGGCTATGTACGCTGCGAACGCCGGATTGTCTCTTTTGGTCATGTTAGTAACTTACTATCGAATTTTCAATGTCGCTAAGCTGCATTCCCGCCGAATAGGACACGCGGTCATCACTGCAGTTCACTTCGCGCCTGTTCGTGGACCCATGGCCACCGAAACAAGTAGGCAGCGCGAGTTTAAGGCCGCGAGAAAAATCTTATTCGTTATCGGAGCCTTTCTTTGTTGTCTCGCACCGTACACAACTCTTCGAATTCTTGAACTGGGCAGTAAAGAAATATCGCTGTCCCATGCATCAACAATTACCTTAAGGTGGATTGCTTTTTTAAAGAGTGCTATTGATCCGTTTATTTATGGACTGTTGCAAAGACGATTTCGGCGCTCATTATTGGAATTGTTTCTTGGGACTCAGAGAGCGCATCTAGCGAGAGGATCGTTACCTTGTGGACCTATCAGATTGAATGTTCGAGCGAAAAGACAATCCTCCCAGAGCGAAACTGGGACCTTTGTGACGGTAACTACAAAGAGAACTTCGATCGAGGAATAATTTGTCGTGTGACTTGAAGACAGGTATTATTTTGAAGCCCCCTTCTTAATTCATTGCTTTGCAAAGAGGTTATTCAAATGCTATTACGGTACTACGAATGACTGATTTAATCTACTGCGATTTACAATTACAGCGATTTTTCGACGCAAGGCGATGCGATAGTAATAATTATGAAAGTAGCAAGGTTGGACTGTTTGCAATTGAGCATACAACGCTCCTTTGCATATCTTTAATTTTGTTTGAATTTACTTAGCTGAGATATTGAAAGAATATTGCATAGAAAGCGATCTTTTTCGCTGCATGCCAATATAAACTCCCTCCTCAGAATATTGGTTAACACGGATCTTATTTCTGTTGTCGTTTTTATTGCTGATGCCTAGGCAGACTAGAGAAACGTAGAAAGAGTCAAATTGATGTAATTCGGAAACACTCCGCAATGGTTGAATTTAAGTCAATACTAGATAGCAAACAACGAGATCATGCCTGGTAGATAGCAGTAATTACTTTTGCGCCGGGTGAAAAAGAACTAGCACAAGCACTGACCTGCTGCGATCTAAAGAAAAAAATTACAGCTTTTTTTTTGTCTTTTTTTCTGGGTCACGTTTTCATTTCGAAACGATCCTTAGCTAAATCCAGTGATTTAGGATCTGTTTCCATTTCTATAATTTTGAAGAGGAGTAATATCTTGTACTTTTATTGATTGATTTTACGAAGAAAAAGTAGTCGAGAAATATTTTGCTATGAACTCCCTTGACTTAAGATGGTTTTAAAATATTTCTACTCATCACGCTTCATTTCATGGTGGAAATATTATGCGAGTTGATTCATATATTTCTCAGTCACAATTTGTACTTAGGTATTAAAAAAAATGAATTAAATTTGATCGTCCGCCTATGAGTTGTCTTATCATTCGGTGTTTGAATGGGGTAGCGGGTCACGTAATTTCAATGGTTTTCCCTTTTTTTGTTAAAAGCTATTAACTTAAACTACGAATTGGTGAAAAAAGGCCAAGACCGTCTATTTTAAGGAAAGATCACCCCACAAAATGTAAGTCACATCTTCATGCAAAAAAGCCACCGTTGTTATTCACTCGGGTTTTAATCTGGCCTCAGTCGGTTGTTTAAACGAGGGTGGATACGCTATCCACAGTTTAAATCTTTATCCAATGAGTACGGCATATGGTTTCACTAATACTAAGGCTAGGAGTGGGGGGGGGGGGAGCATAGAAAGTAGGTGTCCGTATTTCGAAGGTTAAATTTAGAGAAAATGTAGAGGCTTTCTTTCCTAAAGGACAAATAATAAAGCAAACTGTCGCTAATAATAAGGTGTCCGTATCAAGCGGGTGTCCGTAATATGGAGTTTAGCTGTACTTATCCGCTGGATAGAGATTTATTTCTTTGATTAACCGATGCCAGGGTGTAATCCCACCGTAGCTCCACTAGGGCTTTTCTGTAATTCGTAAGTGATTTTCTGCAGTTTTAGGTGTTCTTTTTATATATTTCACCCCGATATCTGTGTTCGTTTGTAAGTGCTTAAACTCTGAGGCATGGTTTGAACGAAAAAGATACCTGGAAGTTATTTCTTAGTTTGAGTCAAACACTGATTAAAAATACCGGAATTTCTTTCACGTTTCTTACTAAGAAAGTTATACTTCATTTTGTTGCAATAATGCTACGAATATTGTGCGCATAAGTGAAGATGTGAAAAAGCTCAGGTTGTTGTGCTCTTGCATGACTAATGAGTAGAGAAAAGTTTAGACCGTAGCAAGGACAAATAAGAATCTTTAGACCGAAAAAAGAAAATTTCGAGTAACCTTAAAATTGTTAGAGATAATTAACCAGTTTTCTTCTTCTTCTATTCGCTAATTTCACTTTTATACACCCAAAACATACAGGTTGCATCTACAACTCTGTTTTAGACAAAAAAAAATAGAAATTACTGAAAAGTTTGTCGCTCTTTTTAGTATACAGATAAGTGTGAGAAACATGAAGTATTGGTACTTCTAGGTATAAGGATTGATTTTGAGTGATGTCCTTCCAAACGTCCACCTATTATGCACGTTTTGAAAATGGCAATTTCCTCTTTCGGATCGGCCAGCTGTCCATACGTATCCGATGTAAACGTTTACTAAAGGTTCAATTTTGGAAGCAGGGACCAACGTTACAAAAAGGAAGGGCCGAATCCTATAATAATGGATCTAATCAGGTGAAATATCGATCATAAGAACTAATTTAAGAAAAGCGCTTTGAAGAGATGCATTTTTAGTACATATTGAACAAAAAAGCAAGGCTGATTTTACAGTCGGCAATATATGCTTTTTGTTACCAATATTTCGAAAGTCACGGCCTTCCTTCATCAGGGCCTTACACACAATGTAAGAGTCATGTTAGAATTGACATACAATGTAAGACCCTAAAGAAGAAAGGCTGTGCAGCCTTGCCTTTTTGTTCAATATTTACTAAAAATGCATCTTTTCAAAAGCCCTTTTTTAAAATTGGAAATTCAGTGAGAACGCCGTTTTTTATGTCTGTTTGATCTGATGAGATTAAGATGTTTTAATATGTCGATTGCGTTGGCTATCTCATCTGACTGGTCATGCGTGATGTAAGTGTTTCTTAACTGATCATTGCCCCGGTTTGCCAGACTTGCTATACTTTGTCAGTAATGAGTATTTTTAAATTTGAGTTCTGATGTGACTGAGTTTTTATCGATCCAGTTTTCTGCAAAAAGAATCATCAAAAAAGGTAGTTATTACATTGGAAGATTCACATCTTGAGGAACGATTTCTATCTGCAAACCTACCTACCTCTCCCCTTAGCCAACAATTTGTCCCAACGTGAGGATTTAGTGTTAATGTCGGATTCGGAAGGGGGGTGGTTAGGTGGGGATTGTCCCGTACCTGAGGTATATTAGCAGTTTTTCTTCGTCGGCAAGTCTTCAAGGTTTCAAACCCTTGGCAGCAATGTCATGCCCAAACTCTCCTCTGTCATGTATGCTATTCCTGGGTCTCCTAGATACCAGCAAAATCGGCTCAATCTCCTTTACTCCTGTAGCCTGCATAACAGGTGATATTTTTTCGTTATTTTTTAGGCGAGCGAAGGCAAGCGGGAAGCAAGCGAGAAGAGCCAGACACATGCGACGGTGGAAGGCGCTCCTCGCTCACTTCGCGCTTGCCTTCGCTCGCCTGAAAAACGCGAAAAATAACGCTCGTTATGCAGGCTATCACTCCTGGGTAAAGATTAAAGGTGGAATTTATGAAGAAAAAACTATACTAGCCCACAGGCCAAAAGGGAAGGCCTTCTCTGTTAAAACAAACCATTGCCAGAAATAGTGGACATTTCGCGCCCGTGATTAATTGTCAGCGGAATCTCATTTCCAAAATGGCGGACAAAAACGATCGTAGTCAGGGAAAGCGTTTCCCCTGCGATTTTTCAAATAATTTGAGCTCTGTGGATCTGTTTTACGAAGAAAAACGCTGGAATGAAACACCTTGCAAGAAAATGTTAGGTTTATACTCGGCCGAGCGGCTGATAGCAACAAAACAGTACAGTATGCTATTCCTGGGTCTCCTAGATACCAGCAAAATCGGCTCAATCTCCTTTACTCCTGTAGCCTGCATAACAGGTGATATTTTTTCGTTATTTTTTAGGCGAGCGAAGGCAAGCGGGAAGTAAGCGAGAAGAGCCAGACATATGCGACGGTGGAAGGCGCTCCTCGCTCGCTTCGCGCTTGCCTTCGCTCGCCTGAAAAACGCGAAAAAATAACGCTCGTTATGCAGGCTATCACTCCTGGGCAAAGATTAAAGGTGGAATTTATGAAGAAAAACCTATACTAGCCCACAGGCCAAAAGGGAAGGCCTTCTCTGTTAAAACAAACAAAACGTGTTTTTAACGGAACGAAGAGACTGTGTGTGGTTAGCTAATAGTTGTCTCCGTTGAATCAATGCGTTCACTTTTAAGACTTCTCGTATTGATAATAAAACATTAAAAAAAAATCTGGGTACAGTTTTATAGTTGAGCTGCATTTGTTAATAAAAGGGCATAATCCTGTAAAAGAGGATTCAGGCTTTACAATTTTTTTGTGTAATTAAAGCAATCCTTTTTCGTTCACGGGAGCAGACTCGTACCCAGTCGCGACTGGGTACGAGCTAGTCTGTTATAGGAGCAAGATTTCACGACTTTGCTAGTTTTTCCTTGACGTTTTCCTTTCTCTCCAAATTTAACAACCGATTTTTTAAACTAACATCAAAGCCAGGACTCGTGTTGTGTTACCGTAAGCAAAAAAAATATAATAAAAATAACCAATAAACAAAACAAAAATAAAATAAAAGTAACAAAAAGGACTCGTAACCTAACTCGTAACCTCCTAACCATAAAACCCTAACCAATAACCCTAACCCTGACCCTAACACAAGCTTAACTTCCATGATTGCCACGAAAACCCTCCTCTTAATGGTTATGCGACTTGCAGGAGGTGAAAATGGCGGGAAAGCGAGAAATTGTCGAGTCCTGCGTCGAGTCCTAGCTCGAAGTCCTGGCTCGAGTTCCTGGCTCGAGTTCCTGGCTCGGGTCCTGGCTGGGTATATAGGCATCCTCAGAAAGCCGGTTTTTCTGCCTTAGAAATAGTTCAATCGCCCAAGGTCTTTGGAAATGTTAATTAACCTTATAAGTTCCAAATTCCCTATGGTGTATGTGGTAAACAACTCTTGTTCTTGGTACCTTGCTACATAGGCACGTGCAGTAAGAAAATTCAATCAGAAATAATTATTCAAATCAGAACGTTGCTCCTTCCCACATTCAAAAGTAGTGTAGCTTTGGTTGAGAAAGCTGACGAAAGTTGCTCATGGATCATGAAAGAGAAACAAGACACTCTCGCATAAACTGACAATCCGTCTTTCCCAGCATCACTACAAGAAAGCTAACTGTGGAAACATTCTGAGATGTTAAAACCAGCGCCTGAGGTAAATAACTTGTTAACCGAAGTTATAGTCACATATGTATTCCGTCAAGTCAAACTTTAAAATTAAGTCATTTCGTTGTCGAATATTCTTGTTTTAAAGTTTCTTCTTTTCTCAGAGGAGAAAAAGCAAGTAGAAATGTAAACCAATGCTCAAGCAAAATTAGACCATGATTTGGAAAGCCCTCCGTAGTACATGGTCGTACACGTGGCTGTTACCAATTAAAAATACACGCAAAACTTAGTGGAGACCTCAATGTTAGATAAAGTGGCCCAGCAAATTACGTCTTTCTTTTTTTCCATTATTTTGGTTATTAAGAAAAAAATTTGCAGTATCGACAAATTTGATTTATTTTTTTTCTCTGTGTACAACAGCGAGATTTTGACGGAGATAACATCACAAAATTAGGCTACCGCACCTTTAAATAGAGATGGAACTGACCTCAGTACTACGAAAAGCCTCGAAGTAAATTGCAAAAGATGTTTATTTATTTATTTAAAAAGCAGTTTATATTTAACAGAATAAAGATGAAAGAGGCCGTGCTTGTCAAAGTGTTGATGGGGCAATTTCGAACAACTTTTTTGTAAACTGCTACTCGGTATTTGCCTTTATTAAACAGGTTCGAATAACTGAAATTTATTGAGGTAATTAACAGCTTTAATTTCTTACTATGATGTTGAAGATTGCAGTTTTCGATACTTGTTATGAATGGAAAAGATTCGCAAAGATCGTCACCAGAGACACATCCATGATGTAACTTCATCGCTCGAGATCTCTCGCGTTAACTCTCGGGTGAATAGATTGCGATAGAGGCTGTATTGTTACTATGATGTTGAACATTGCAAATTAATGATACTTATTAGAAATGGAAAAGATTGGCAAAGATCGTCATCAGAGCCACACCACAACTGATATAACTACATCACGCGGGACCTCTCGCGTAAATAGATTGCGATAGAACCTGAATGGTAACTATGTGATGTTGAACATTGCAAATTAATGAGACTTATTAGGAATGGAAAAGATTGGCAAAGATGGTCGTCAGAACCACACCTCGTATGGTATAACTACATTCCGCTCGACCTCTCTGTAATATCTCGCTTAGATAGATTGCGACAGAGTCTGTGTGGTTACCAAGATGTTTGACATCGGAATTAAAAGAGTCGCAGCAATTGTCACTGGATATATTTTCTTGGGTTTTGCTAACCTTTTTAGGTTTAAAACCGCAGGCTTTTCAAAGTTGCAAATGAATTTAAAAATAAAGTATTTCCGAATTGTTTCTCTGTTTATCTTTTACTTAGCTGTCTGAAACTGAATTGAGCCATGTTTTACTACTATTAACTCAGCTTCTTGTCTTTCAATTTTCAGCCGTCAGACCAGACCATCTTCCTCAGGCACACCTCCAGATTAGACCATGAAAGCAGTCGATCAGACCACCACACCAGACAATCAGATCAGAACCTAGATCAGACCACCACATCCGAATACCACAAAAGACCATCGTCACGACCCGACCGCCAAATCAGATCATCAGATCGCATCACCAACGACAATCCAGACTACCAGATCAGATCACCCCACCAGACCACAGGACACCATATTTGACTACTCAGCTTCCAATCAGCACAGCATACCCAACTTCTTGAAATGGTACAGGTCAGGTGCATTCTTTATGGGTTGGGTCAAGGGAGGGTATATAAAGCTCTGGATGAACCTTGCAAAGCATACTTTCCACTCACGTTCGGCCTGAAGTTTCGGGACTTTTTTTCGGCTTAACTTAATTGTAGTTAGATTAGCTAGTGGAGTTCCCTGGGCTGGTAAGGGCCTCCCCTTCCCTTTCTCATAAGATGGGTTTCTTTGCAGGTGTTCGGTTGGCAATAAGAGTTCGGCTTTAAGCAAATGGTTCGGCTTTTTGGATTCGATCTGGCTTCTAGAAAACGGTTCGGCTGCATCTTTTTACGCCTTTTTCAGATGGACTTCGCCACCGCCGCCTTTGTCGTCGTCGTCATCGTCTTGACTTCAACCTCCCGCTTAGTTGCGCCAAATTTGAATATATCTATCACACTTCACCTGATAGTCTATGCGCTGGGCAAGTGAAGCTTTCATCCGCAAGGTTCAACCAGACAGTGATTATTATAAGACAACTTCAGTAAACTATAAAGGTCATTAAGCTGTACTGTGAGAGGACCTCATTTAGTCACTGCTTACAAGCTTAGTGGTCTCTCTGGTTACTCGTAGATAGTTAGTACAGCCTCGCAAATTCGGGTCTGCCCCTACAAATTTGGCTTTTGATGTTGAACAGTGCAAGTGTGAAGCGAAATTTTTTGAAGCGTATTTGCAGACCTTGAATTTGTAATGGTAGATCAGGAAACAGGTTTAGTCGTACAACAAAGGTAATCTGCGACCAGGCGTTTCTTCCCGCGAAGAGTCAACACCTTGTTGCAGGTTACTGGGGTAACATGGGATAATCCACACACCATAGGCTAGATCGTTTACAAATCGTAAGCGTAAGAAGTCTTCGAGACCAATCTACGACGCAGTTTCATCGCTGGAGGAGCACGAACAAGATATTATCCTGCGAAGTAATCACGAGAATGCTATAAGACCGAATATTTCGGAGACACACATATGGAGGCCCACCATACCTTGATATGCGTGCCCCTGAATGGCATTCCGGTGAAAACCTCGCTGGTTATAGATAGTCCTTCAATAAGTAGCAGGAGAGATCACTCTAGATATGACATCGTGGACATTAAGACGATTTGATTTGTCAGTCTTTCAGTTAATTTTGCCTTGCTGGAGGGTTTTCTTCTTAGGAAGTCCTGCATTGCACAACGCAGGCACAGATCGTCTACAAATGGTAGGCGTACGTAGTCTTCACGTCCACAGTGTGTGGCTATATTGGTTTCTTCGTCCTCCAGACATCGTCAGCATTGTCCTACCTCCAAACCTCTTGAAGTACGTCATCGCTGGGACCTCCTATNTAAGACGATTTGATTTGTCAGTCTTTCAGTTAATTTTGCCTTGCTGGAGGGTTTTCTTCTTAGGAAGTCCTGCATTGCACAACGCAGGCACAGATCGTCTACAAATGGTAGGCGTACGTAGTCTTCACGTCGACAGTGTGTGGCTATATTGGTTTCTTCGTCCTCCAGACATCGTCAACATTGTTCTACCTCAAAAACTCTTGAAGTACGTCATCGCTGGGACCTCCTATGCAGCGCATTGCTTCTTCAACGTATTTCTGAATCGTGTAACAAAAAAATGGAAATGTGAATAAAATGTGTCTTATCACATTGTTTCATATTGTATTGTGGGTCCAGTGCTACACCAAGAGAAGAGGCCGGCCGAAGAAGAAGAGCAAAGAACCTCGCGAGCCATAGAAAGATAGTCCAGTAGGCCAGTTACCTAAGTAGGCGATTTAGCTTCCTTTGCAGCTATGAACGAGAAGAAGAATCACGTCGGACCAAACTGAACAGCGACGATAGTGATGATGATGATGATGATGATGATGATGATGATGACTACCCTGATGATGATGATAGTTTACACTAAGACGTCATTTTGCTTCTATTAAAACTGAAGCAGACGACAGTGAAAACGACTTCATGATTAGGAAGGCAAGGTAAAGACAGAGGAGACAGCATAGAGTAATAAATTTAAAGAGCTATCTTGACTAACGTTGAGATTTCATTATTAAGGCTCTAAATTTCCTCCTCCTTCCATGTGGGAACAAATTTAAAAAAAAAAATTAAACGAATTTTATTATTTTTCCTTACATTTTAGCAATTTGACAAGGAAAATTTGAAAAGTTTTCCGCGCAGGAGTTTAATTTCAACTAAACTCGAATCCCATGTTCGGCAGTTGTTGTTGCTTTCGTTGCATAGTACAATGTTAGTTGAGACAGCTACTAATATTTAATATTCTAATTTTAATTGGCCGGCCGGACTTCATCTTTATTGCAGCAACTCCAAGTCATCTACAACAACAACAACGTCGTGGACTCAGATACATATCTACGCCTTGGTCTATTGGATTGTTGGTCCCAGTATCCTTGGGGGAACCTGACGACAGTGCACAGCAGCCCATATAAGGTAGGGCTGATTAATGTTGGTACAAAGTTTGCGCCATGCAGACTCGTTTTATCTGAAATAGCGTGCGGCAAATTGAATTACACCCTTATTATTGTAAGAAGGTTCGTAGCTAACGCAAACCTTGCACCGCATCAATAAGCCCAAGCAATAATGACACAACTTGGGCGTGTGGATTTTTGTTTGTTTGTTAGGCGATTAGATTTTCGGTTCGGCCCATTCCTCTTTTTTCCGGTTTTCGATTCGACTAGCGATATGATTCCGGATTCGGCTTCGAAAAATGTGAAGGCTAGGTATCAAAGGTGTTCGATAGCAAGCCGCCTAACTTCCTTGCGTATCGTTCGGGGAACCCTGGTGTGATTCATTCGAGGTGTCAAGGTTTATGGACACATGTCACACTCCTCGGTCTTGCTCGGACGCCAAATTCATGTAGGATCGCACCCCATATAGATTACTTAATTTCCGTAAACGGCTAACTCAATTCAATAAAAACACTTTACCTGATGCGATGTCTTTGTGATTTCTTTAAATACTAGAGTAATTAGTTATGAGTACTAATGACGATTTGATTTGCAGGTATCTTACAAAATACTTGTTGTAATAACACCAATGAAAATAAAACAAAAAAACACTGTGTTGTGAATGTGGTGTCTTTTACACAATTACGTGCGTTGACTATATAGTAATTATATTTAGTTAGAAGTACTAATGATGATTTGATTATATGGAAAATGTGGGAGCCATTATGTGTAAAGGAAGGATCGAAAGCTATTTTACAAATGGAAGACGTTTTTGCGTGCAGTGCGTGTAACGTTGAATTTATCAATTCGGCTAGGAAAATTAGAGTGTTACTTGGAACTTCTGAATTCTTTTTAAATAATGCCACAAACGCTGATTTCATGTAACATAAACTGCATTAACGTTCTAATGCTTGAAGATTTTCAGAGGTTCCGAGCAAAATGTTTTGCTTGATCTGAATTTTCTGCAAAAAAAGAACTTTATAAAGCACATCTGCTAAGTGAAAGACAGGGAATCATAGCATTCATCCTTTACATTAATCCAATAAACATAATGTAACAACTATATTGCAAGCGAGAGCGCTTTGACATTACTACTCAAGCGCTTTAAAACAGCGGCAGATATTCAAATCGCGCTTAATTCTAGAGTCAGCCTCGCCGACTATTTTCTCCGACTCCGCTATTTTTTTCTTTTCGTTTTCTTTTTACTTTCAGCCTAGCTGATATATTCATTTAGTTACCTTAGCTTTTTTCTTGCCTTTATACACAGTAGCAGGCCTTAAAACCCCAAAGGCCTCACCGTAGCACTGGTCAGTGGGTGCAAGGGGGGCGGGGGGTACACGGTCCCCACTTTTCCTAATTAAATTGGGGTTTATGTGTCCGGCTATGGTGTAATTGTATTTTTGGTGGAATTTTAGTTGATTTATCTCTTAACAATAAAGTATGGTGGAAATCGTTAGAAAAACTTGCGTGCTTGTTTCTTTGGTTTTTCTTGTAAAGGGGACACCAGAGGTCGATTGGGGGGCGCAAAATCTTTTGTCTCAACCGATCGACTTGAACCTCAATAGAGCGTTTTTACTTACGTGGCCAGTAGCCAGGCAAATTTATTACAACAAAAGAAGGTGTAAACAAGAGAAAAAAAGAGTGGTTTGGAACATCAACAAAGCCACCGTTTTATTGGTTTAGGACACCAATATTGAATGTGGACTTGACTTCAGGTGCTGAAGGGTCCAAGCTGTATATAGAGAGGGCGTCAATGAGGCTAACCGTTAGCCGTCAAACGGACTAAAGTGTTTAACCGTCAACTGCCAAAAAAGTTTATTTTTTACCGTCAACCGACAAAACGTTTTAAGGTATTTCAAAGCTCGCTATATATTTCAGCTGATTTTCACGGACGTTTGGCTCCTGAGGAATCTCTTAACTGGAAAAACCAGTTCCTATGTTCTCAAAAACACTTTCGCTAGATGTTAGAAGACCTTACAACTTGTATCTGAAAATATTTGGAAATTTCATACGTAAAAGGCTAAGGCAACTTTCAAAACACAACAGTTGATATTAATTTATACAGAAGTTAAACATTTTCTTTAACTCTTGGCGTAAATTTCTACCAAACAACCGTCAAAATTGGAAAAAAAAATAACTGTCAACAGTCAAAGCTACCACCCCTCTCAGACCTTTTATATCGGCAGCCACTAACTAAACAATACAGTGACGTCACAATATGGTGACTTAGAAAAGTTCTCGACTGTGACCTTTGCTGTTCGCTCGATCGACTGAATAGCAGATGTATGCATGCAAGCTACAAGTCTTCTTTCGACTTTTAACACCCATTATAGAAATTACTGTAAAGAACCAAGATGTCCAAAACGCCAAACTTTCCTAGTTTCTTGGTATCATGTATCGTCTGTCTGTCTTACAGCACCCTCCACTTCATTGATCGAACTCGTACTGAGAGAAAAAAATGAAGACACTTTTGCGATCAACGTACTGACTCAGGTTGAGCAACCCTCCCCTCCGCAAAGGACCAGGTCTTCATTGTAATGCTAAGAGGGGACTGGGGAGAGGGCACAAGAAAACGCTCAGGGATCGATGGGAAGGGTTCCCTAGCCCCAAGCTGTCATCACACACTGCTCATGAGTAGAGTGTTGCCAGCTGTCCCGTTGTTGTTTTTTTTCTTCCGCGGGGCTGGACTGGTGAGCGTGATTGCATGGAAAATTTCCAGCCGGGTTTGTTGGGATACCGGAATCACGATACTGGGATCCCACTAACCGGCTGGATCTGTTGTAATGTAATCACGAAGTAATTTTTTTTGTTGCGTTTAATTGACTTTCTAGATCTCGATAAATCAAGCCATCCCGCCTCACGAATACGTGATCAGCGTCTTAGGTTATCAGAGAGGTTAAACACCACACTAGATTTTTACGGCAAACAGCTAGCTTCCTGCCGTTTTCCGTTTCCCGTTGATAATCATCGCGTGTTGTATTTGAGTCCCCAAGTTGACTGGATACTCGACGCTGCATGCTGTCCAGCAAAGGTGAGTATTCACCATGACTGTGCTCATAATATAAGGCAATCGACGGATTTCTGTTCTCTGAAATTACGTTGATCTCACTCCCATTAATTTAAAGCATACGGTTCTTACTGTATCCTTCGATGATTAAAAAATACAGTTTTCAGTCACTCGCATTTTACGCGACGTGAAATCCTCTTGAAAAAGGCACACACTAAAAATTGCAGGAAAAGTGTGCCGTATGCCTCAAACGATGAAAAAAAGGAAACTTATTGAAGAAAAAAAGAAGCTTATTTTACTGCTGGTCATATAAATGGTAGCATTAAACGATTTAGAGATATCAGCAAGCAAGACCTGGGAGGTGTATATTTACACCTAGACTCCTTCGAAGCTAACCGCTCAGGCTGGTTCTTACACGATTTTTTTTTTGTGACTTTTTCTACAGCCCCGTGCAAACGGACGCAACATTGTTGGCAATCACTTCTCAACATTGTCGGATGTTACATTTTTTAATCCGGCCGTTTGCACACCCTGTTGCATGTTGTTGGGAGTTTTTGCGCAAAGTTTAAACCCGGTCAAACTTTTAGCTACGTGCAAACGGCCCAACAATGTTGGGAGTTGTTGCGTCCGTTTGCATGTAGCTTGTCCCTTTGTTGGCTGAATTGTTTTCATTTTAAACACAAGGACTGGTGAACAGAGTAATCAAAAAAAGCCTTATTCCCACATGTTTTGTCGGCTATGCCCTCTAATTCATGATCGATATCGAGTGTAGACAAAACTGGGTGAAGAGGCGTGTTAAAAAATTTTCTGCGAGCGGCTGATCGCGATTGTGTATAATTATAGGTTCTAATTCCTCCCTAGCCTAAGAAAATAGCAGACATTTCGCGAAGCCACCAATGGTTTCTTCGGGAAATGACGTATGAGAAACGATCGCGAACATTCGATTTGAACCCACAATTGACCTGCTCCCAACATCAGAGGCTTCATAGCTCAGTTGGTAGAGCATCGCACCGGTAAATCGCGAGATCACGGGTTCCAACCCTGTTGAAGTCCTTAATTTTTTTCAGGCTTGTTTACGCAATTGCATAAATTGCGTTCACTGCGACGATCATTTCTTCATTTTCAAGATTCGAACTCATGACGCGTCACTACAGTATCCAGACGTGAGTAGTGCTTNGAGGCTTCATAGCTCAGTTGGTAGAGCATCGCACCGGTAAATCGCGAGATCACGGGTTCCAACCCTGTTGAAGTCCTTAATTTTTTTCAGGCTTGTTTACGCAATTGCATAAATTGCGTTCACTGCGACGATCATTTCTTCATTTTCAAGATTCGAACTCATGACGCGTCACTACAGTATCCAGACGTGAGTAGTGCTTCTGATTGGTTGAAGCAATTTTCGTAAGCGGCACAACCAGTCAGAAAAATAAGCACTACCCAGAACTGGACAGTGACACAGTATGGAATTTCTGCGTTCGTTTCTCATTTCTGGGGGAATCCAGTTGGCGTCGCGAAATGTAGGCTGTTTTCTCAGGCTAATTTCTCCCCATAAAAGCACTTCTTTTTGCGTGGCCTCGTTTTCAAGTAGGGACTTTACGATCCGACTACGCAATGGCAGCGAAAACGTCGCTTAAAAAGTGAATTAATGTTCTTCCAGACTTTATCGTCACTATTCCTACCCATTTACTTTATCAAAAGTAGGAGAATCCCCCTCGAGTTGAATTCCTAGGATACAATACGATACAATACAACACAATACTTTATTGTCATGTCCCCATAACGGTTTTTCAGAGACAATAATTAACAGATAACATTTAAAAACTATATAGTATATTTATAAATATTGAAAAATAAGATTTATCATAATTAATTTAAGTAGTTAAAAACTAGCTAACATTGGCGACAGGATGACCCATTCGTAACTAATCGTAAAAAGTCTTTCTTAAGAAATTTTCCTAAATTGCGCTTAAAACTATTTAAACATCTGCTAAGCTTAATTTCAGATGGTAAATTATTCCATATAGTGAAATTGTGGGAGTCTTTCTGTCATCTGTCTGCTGCCATATATGATTAGTTTGGTCTTTTCTTTGTTTATTAACAAACGGTTGCCAAAGCACCAGTAGCGTAATCTTAATAGATCTTCATTCATAGCAGCGACGGCGTTAACGTTCTTGCAATCGTGTACACCAAATGACATGTACAATTTAGTATCATCAGTATAACAGTCAGATGGACAGTTTTTGGGTACAGTCGATAGATCGTTCACACAGATGGTAAAAAGCAGGAGAAGCAACGGCCCAAAAATACTTCCTTGCGGGATACCGCTGGCCAATGGGAACGCATCCGAGAGTGTGGAATCAACCCACAACCTGGCTCCTCTTAGACAAAAGGCTAGTGAACCATCTAAGAGCTGATGTTGAAGCACCAATATCCTGTGGCTTATCTAGAAAAATTCTATGCTTGATTCTGTCAAACTCCTTACTCTCTAATTTTTGTACCAAATTGTACGAGCTATGATTGGGTGAATTTAAAATTTTATGTATCGGTAAGGTCATTCAAGGTCGAGTCTATCACAGTATCTGGAATATCTTAAAAATCAATGGTAATAGCCCACGTTTGATATATTAAAATTCTAACGTGACTCCGAGGCTTTAGGGTCAAAATTGCAAATTTTCTACCACTCCATTGTCTCGCAATTCCCAGAAGAGATTTGAGCGCAAAGAATGCCAAACCAAATATAGAAAAATGACCAGAAAGCCTCGAAGTCATGTTAGAATTTTAGTATATCGAACGTGGGCTATTGACCACTACAGAAAATAGTTAGAAACTGAAAACAATGCTTATGCAAAATTTTGGAGTGACTAACAAAGAGTATTATGGTATGTTATGGTATTTTCTGTAGTGGACAATTGTCCTCACGTGTTGATTTCTATTAAAAATTGCAACCGAAACAATTACAAAGTACGTAGACACTGACAAATATGATGAATCGATGTTTTTACATTGCAACCACCCTATTTAAGAGTTGGTAGGTGAAAAAAAGAGAGGAAAAATAAACCTTGAGACATATATATATACAAGGTATCACTGCCGTATGTAATTTTCCTAAAAGGTATTCAGCGTATTTTCCTGCCGTTTTGCCAAAGCCAAAGTTAATTGAACAAGCCGAAAGGTCGAAGTTGGGGTTAATTGTTGTAACATAAGAACCATTCCTATATTTATTTACTTATTCATTTTTTAGCTTATTTATTTATTCATTTACTTATTTATTTACTTATTCGTTTATTTATTTATTTATTTATTTATTACTGGTACTTGGTTCTAACTAAACAACGCTAAAAGTCACAGCTTTTGTTCCTCTGAGTGAGAAAACAAAAAACAAACATCTCTAGTGTAGGTTGAAATTTATTCCTCTACGGAAAGTAGTATAACTCTCGACTTACAATATCAGGCAGCTACTCAGATTTGGGGGTAGTCACTGAATTGAAGATTGCCGTCGACCAGATACTGGTCGAGGCAAGCCGAGTGTCCCGGTCGAGGGCATTTCCTGTACAGATTTGGCCGGTAAAATTCCCACGAAGATTTTCTTCCCAGGTCACTCCAGTGCTCGGCATGTTGGTAAACGTTAAACCCATAACGGTTACGGACGAAAAGTCCCGGATTACGATTAACATTGACCCATTGCCCGGCAAACTGTATTTTAGTAGGCTTCAAACCACTCGCTATAAGATCTTCTGAGTCCACCTTGTATTGACCCCACAGTTCTAGTTTCCAGTGGGTTGTAAACAAGTCAAATGTCCCCCCTGACTGTCTCCCGTCCACGCAACATTTCAGTGCCTTGTCATTGCTTTCAACTCTGAAACCGGCCGCTGTAAATTTGGATTCGAGTTGCTTGAATGCAGAGTAATTGGCTGACAAGAAGGTAATGTCTGCGTCACGTTCCCATGGTAACACTTTGTTGAATTTGACTGCACCTGAAATGAAAATCGTTAACTGAATTTGCCATTCACCACCATGGCCTGTCTCACTGTACCGAAATTATCATATCTCGATGAGCATTCGGAAGTCAGCCAAGCGCGGTCATTGCAGGCGTGTGTACTGTCGCACTTTGTAATAACCGTCGCACTTTGTAATACCTGTCGCACTTTGTAATAAAACTGTCACACTTTGTAATACCTGTCACACTTTGTAATAACACTTGTCGCACTTTGTAATAAAAAAGCTGTCGCACTTTGTAATAACAGACCATCGCACTTTGTAATAAAAAAAGCTGTCGCACTTTGTAATAACACTTGTCGCACTTTGTAATAAACTCGAAATAGATGGTCGGAGGACAAGTAAACCCAGTAATCAGTGTCACCATCGACGACAACAACAACGACAATAATAATAATAATAATAATAATAATAAAGTAAAAACTTGCAAGAGGTGACAGGCTGCACATCTTCACCGGCGTGTAACCATTGAAAACCTTTTACATATTGCTCCATTGAGGAGAACTCTTTCAGGGATCTTACAGTTTAATATTTGAACCATGATATAGCTTATATATAGCGGACCAAGATACGGCTCGGTACAGTTTATGTTCAGCAAGGGAAAATTGTGTAAGTTGAGAAGAACCTTTAAAATGTACAACAGACAATTTGTGCAGTTTGCGCGTATTCCTGTTGAATTTGTGACCCGTTTATGGGATTTGTCTACTCAAAAATATAATAATTTTTCCATAGCTGCTGTAATCTTAGGGTATCTGCTTTTAATATCTCCGTAAAGTTTAGGTTTACGCGATCTCAGAGAACAATGTTCAACTGTACACAGCACGTAGCCTTTAACTATATCCAGATCTAACACTGGTTTTGTGTATTTATCACAATGATGCCGTTTCATGTAGGTTCCAGCGTTTCGAAATTTCCACAAAATTCATTAGTAGTGGTCATCGTGGCACAATGACGTGATATGCAATGTTTTAAAGAACATTTTAGTGCGAAAATAATAGTGACAATAATGATGATGACAATGATTGTGGCACCGGGTTGTACTCTGAGTTTGTGATTTTCATTTGGTTTTATGAAATACAGTATAGCTTATTCATGGTAATAAATACAAATCAAGTAATATCTCTGTATATTTCTCAAGTAATACCTCGCAGGTGACGAGATCATAGGTTTTCTAGTTTCCTGTGCTAGTAGTAAAACTTTAAAAATAGTTTGCTTATACGATCACGTTTCGCCTGAAGGACACCTTTAATTACTTTTACTAACAATCAATTGAATGAAATTCCAATACAAACTCCCATTTTAAACGACTCTCCCTGTCATAGGCGTAGACACTTTCTCTCTATCGAGGTCGTCCACATATAAAGAGTTGTACTTTCCTAGAAAGATCTTGAAGCCAGAAGTTGATGTGAACACTTATTATTATTATTGTCGTTATTGTTGTTGTCGATGATGACACTTATTACTGGGTTTACTTGTTCTCCAACCATCTATTTCAAGTTTATTATAAAGTNGTTTGCTTTGCTCGAAATCGCGCGCATTTACAAGGCCCTAAAGCGTTTTGCTGACTTGCAAGGACCCATCTGTTACAACGATGCCCAAAATAAAGGGATGAATCTCATAGTTTATTAGATATAATGCGTGTAAAGTTTGCTTATCATTTTCGCATAACTTATGAATTTGGAAACCGCTGAATTTCTCGAATTGGGTCTTTGCGATTTTGGTGAAACTCTGTTCAGCGCAAGGCACTAATGCGCACTATGTGTAGCCGAGAGAATTTTACGAAAAAATGCCGGCAGCAGCGGATTTTCGACTCAGACCTCAAAGGGGCGTGGCATTATAACCACGTGACATTTATTCCGATCGCCAAAAATTTTATGTTATATTGTAGATTGATCTATATGTTATCCATTCTATGTGTTAGACTTACGATAAATTAAAAGTAAAGACGGGAATACCAGAGAGCTTCAAAGTAGGATGGTACCCCCCCCCAAAAAAACTGGGTCGAGTCACCTTAAGTTTTGTATGTATGGATTTTCTAGTGCTACCCGGGACCGGGTGGCCATCTTTATTAAGGAGAGTGTGACGTCATTTTGGCGCAAAACATTGTGATCTGCAAAAAGCCGATCCGAATACTGTATGTAGCGGAAGAGGGTAAAAGTTTCGCGATGATAGGCGATCCGAAGACCTTACACCATAATTGAGGATTACAGTAAAAATCTACGAGTAAGAACCAGCATTTTCCCAAGTCAGCCTAAATAGATTCTTACATATAAATGGTAATTAGCACAAATTTAGGCTATTTAGGTTCTCTGATTAGGCCCTTCTTTGTGAAGAAGAGAAATACATTGTTGATAACATTATTGAGTGGTATTCAGCTTAGTCCTTGATAAAATCAATAACATTTTATTTGAATTTCACTACTGGCATTTACATTGCAGTTAGAATGATAAGGCACCTACAATATGTCTCCAAAGGGGATCATGAATGTTGACTTATCTCATTTGCCAAAGTGTACAGAAATAAGGACCTGTTTCACATTTAAGGCTAAACGAGTTCTTATATAGAGGAGGGCTGACTAGGAAATTTAAGCCTGACAGGTCCTTAAAAACCAGGTTTTAACTCGCGGCTTTTTACTGTATCCGATTTTTAAACAGTCCCCTTTAAATTTGAGAAGGCGGGAAGAAACGCTGAAATACTAACTTACCGGTCAAAGTTCCATCTGTTAACTCGCACAACAACCCTGCGTTCTCGCACTCTTTCATGACGAACTTGACTGCATCCGCGAGATTTTCCAAATCACATGGGGGCACTGCCATTCCCGATTGAAAACTGTCGCAATTGCCTGGGCTAGTATGAGAATAGCCATGCCTGCATCCATACCAGCGGACTCTGCCACTAGACTCGACCCATTTCTTCACGTCCCATTTTCTAGTCAAGTCGACATAGTTTTCATCCGGGATCTCACGTGAATATTTATAGAACATAACGTCAGGACAGCTGACGACCACCTTTTCCGGGTGCTTAGTTTTTAGACGCCAGAAAATGTCTTGGAAAACGCCGTATGCTAAACTAAAAGCAAGTTTAGAAAATAAAAGAGATATTTACAAGTAATGATTACGTAATTCAGGACGGTCCAACCCCGTCAAACGGCCACCTTGTTTTAATGTTATAAGGGAGTTTTAGCATCTACGACGGCGATAGCAGCGAAAACGTCACTTTTAAAATGAATTCATTTTCGCGTTTTTTCAAACTTTGTAGCGCTAATTCCAATTCGCTGAAAATGTCAAATGAAGGCGAATTTCCCTGGAGTTGATTTCTTGGGGACCACACTCAAGTTT
>CALNXI010001245.1:0-7500 GCA_942486025.1 Porites evermanni
TGTCAATGTTGATGCATACCAGAGAAGGGACAACAATAGTGACACAGCAGGAAAAGGTTAAAAAGGAAACCCGGCAACAGATGAACAATTTATTTCAAAGGCTCTGCTCTGTTCGATCCTTTCTGTTGTCTTGCGACGGGCAGTTTTCATTTTCGCACCAGACAAGCCAAGTTGAGCCAAGCCCACTTTTACTCGATACATTTTCTAAAAGTTTGATACTTCCCTGGAAAAATTGAGAACAAACCGCTTCCTGGAGTTTTTCTTGAAGCTTCTCTCCCGCTACAATAGACTTTCAAAACAGTCCTTCGTCCGCTTTTTATATGGCGCGGGACCTCTCGCGACTTCGTCGCTCGCCTGACCGCTTCGCGGCCAAAAAAGCTTGTCCCGCTCGCTACGAAACTCATTAAACTCGATTCCGCGGTGGTTTCAATGGTTCTTCAGGAGCTTTGTCATCTTTTAGCCATTTTTCTTGATTGTAGTAGTAGCCCTTGTCGCTCTCTGCTAATTTCGAAGCCCACTCTTTGCAATACGATTTTGTCATCTTCTATCGTCTTGGAGTCTTGTACGAAAACGGAAAAGCTTTTTTTTATTCTTTGGAAGCATTCACTTCCAAAATCCAGGGAAAAACAGTGGGTACTATACTTGTAGACCACGATTTCTGTCAAATTGTGTGATCAGCTTGGTTCAACAGCGGCATGCGTATCAAGTATGACAGGACTTGTCAACGATCAATTAAAAGTAGTTAGCATAGAAAAAACTTTTGCGCTCCATAAGTCTGCACAGAAAAAACATTTTTTCCTGGGATTTTTTTTTAAAAGAAAGCTTTTGATTAGCTCTATTTAATCATTTAAAAATTGCACATTTCGAAAAATTATGATTTTTTACCCTGGATAATAAATTAAAGCAACTGGCTCATATTTTCAGCCATGTTCCACAGCAGCTGATGTGAATTCCTTTAGTGATAAAAGATCATTTACAAACTTGTCACTTATTACGTCCGGGTCGACCAGAAGATGATCGGTTTTGGCATTCAAATACTCATTCACGCTGTAAAAGAACAGAGCGAATTAGGCGCTTACCTTTAAGGTCCCTTAGCAACGACAAATTGCGACGGAAAACAAATATCACTTACCGCTTTCAAAGTTGTGCTTTGGTGATTAAACCTTTGCAAGAATCACCACGGCACTTCAACCAAAATTGAAGCTCGATATTTTTCAACCGATTCGGATCCCTGCCGTTCAAAGAACTGCCAGGAATGTCTTCTTCTGGTAAATACGATGGACCATACGCGAAGGACGCCATAATTGTTATGTTTGACCTGACCCTCGATGCCTCGTTTCCGCGCGGCTCTCCACAGATCATCCCGCTCCACCGCCATTTTGGAATTAGGTGTATTTAGAGAAGACTTTGTTAATGGTCTCGAACAATAGGAAAGCCTTACATTTCATTTGACCTTTTCTTAAATCAGAAACCAATGAATGTTTTGTTAATTATCCGCTGAAGATTTAGTTACACTGTCTAATAACAGAGTACAAATTTAATGTCCTAAATCACTACCTTGTTTGATTTGATATGAATTCAGACTCTTGACTACGTGTAGCCTGTGTTTGTGTTTAAAGTTTCAGAGCTGGTTGGTCATGGTATTTTTAAAAATTTAAATGCAAGCTCATGAAGGCAGTTTGTCATAATTTTCAAAATTGCCTAGAGGTGACAGGGTTTTTACAACATGTAAAATGTATACAGTGGAACCCGGTTAATACGGACACCAGGGGGACATATGCCATAGTGTCCGTATTACTAATCCGGGTGGTTGTATTAAGCGGACTCTCAGAGAAAACGTCAGGAACACATGTTTTATCGATATAAAGGCCAAAGGAGACAGTTTTACGAGAAAACGTTGTTTAATTTCTTAGCTGTAACAGTTATAGGCCACATTCCATTTCACCTTGCGAACACCAAAAACCGCACTGGTATAGTCACTCATTTTATTTCAAAGTCTACCAACCAAAGGTCAGTAGAACTGATATGAACTGAACTGTATTTGGAGAGGCAGTCAATCGGGGTGGAGGTCTTGGTACGGAAATACCATGTGTTTACATTTTTGATGGTCCTCGGAAACACGTAGATTTACTTGAACAATTACTAGACGTTAGCAACAACCCAGCAATACGAGCGGAGGATGATCCTGGTACAGCTCACAGGGAGCAAACAGCGTCAAAGAGGAAGAAGATTAAGAGCAATGGCTGCAACAAAAAGCCAAGGAAGTGAAACGTGTGTTACAGGAGGCAGAAAACTTTATTAAAGGACTATACGTAGTAAAACAGTCAAACACCGGAAGAAAGACAGACTGTTCAAAATCAAATATGTCACGCTACTTTGTTACTGTTTTTCTTAGTACTGTAGTAATAAAATTTTATTCACCCGTAAAAATCTGCCATTATTTGAACAGGATACAATGTCTACAATTATCACATAATTGTGACAATGAAAATAGCCAGTGTGCAGATAACCAGTGTCCGTAGAGCGGGGTTGACAATATATGAGAGTTTGATCGGGACACAGGAAAGTGTCCGTTGTCCGTATTAACCGGTGTCCGTATAAAGCGGGTTAATTTTAGAGAAAATATATGTCGGGACAAACGAAACTGTCCGTATTAAGCGGGTGTCCGTAGAGCGGGGTTCCACTGCAGTACGGTAATGCCGTGAATTACTTTATGAAACTAAGAGTGGATTTATTTACAAGATATGTATATAGCCGTCACATTTGCCCGATGAATCTTCATTGTATTTAAGGTTAAAAACGATTAAAAAAAAGACAAACAACAAAACAAACAAACAAATACGATGTCAACATGCGGTAGTATTCTTCAAATAAATCAACCCTAATCGATTTTGATGTATGTAAGAAACTGATGAGAAGGGGCACTGCACTAAACAATTAAAACGGGATAATTATTCTAATTTCTGAAGAATAATGCGATATTATTTTTGATAATTATTCTAAATTCTAAAGACTAATGCGATATTACTTTTTTTACACAAAATACACAGCGATTTTTGAACTTCTTAGTCTACAACATATTTTCAAATTATCTTCTTCGAACACGCAGTAATAGTTCCCTTTTTAGTTCACCTTACGTTAAAACAGAGTTCCTCGTCTTTCCTTTAGTCCAGCCCGCCGCGACTCCTTCCGAACACAACACCACTTTTACTTGATCCCAAAACCTCCAAACTCCAGTAGCCGCCTTTCTCTTATATCTTTCACAGACTTGCATCGGCTTCGGTCTCCCGGTCTGCCGCTGCTCTCTAGCCCAGTTCAGTTTGGTTTTCCGCAACCGTTCTTGGAGAGATTTTATGTAACGCACTGACTTCTTGGAGAGATGTTACGGTCTCCACAATACTTTACCTCCTCTCTCAACTTTTGCCGCACATCAAACTGCTTTCCCCCAACAAAATGACTTCTTTTGCCGTAAAGTTAAAAGGGACGCCTCTGCTGAAGGGATTCAGTAGAACGACTTGTGCTTCAAGGTCTCTTTGTTACAGTCTCTCTGAACGCGCCCTCCGCACTGACTTTTTAGCGACGCGGCTCCTTCTTAATATCTAAAACTTCCAAATCCCATGCAAAATGCAAGGTGTGGCAAAAAAGGGACTATGGTAAAAGGTCCGATCTAGTAATTAACGGCTTACAACCAATAGAACGGCTTACAATGAATATTTTACCTAATTAGTCATATAACGAACAATAAAGTACCAACTTCAACAATAAAAGTTACGCAATAGCGTACACGGCAAAAAAAAAATACTTAAGCAAAAAAAATTAACATAAAAGAAGTAACTATTATTAATTAGGCGTTCTATGACAGGCACATGTGTACTTGCATTAATATAGTGGACCACCATATCACTGTGCTTATTTCAGAGAAAACAGCCACTAATCTCTTGGCAGAACTTAGCCTCGTAGCAGTACTTTCCTTAACAAAGTGGTTTTTTCCTATAATGGCTGCCTCACAATATGTTTTTTAAATACTTTCAAGTTAAAACAAAGGTAATAATAATAAGAACGAAAAAATCTACTTGGTTACATATAAAATCATGAAGAAGGATCAGTGTTTTTGGTATTGTTTGTGCCTATTGTTCATTCCAGCCGGATTATTGTTAAAACAATCTTTATGAAGGGTAGTGTCATAGTCTAACCTCTCATTTCTTTTGATTTTATTTTTTCTAGGTACATGTTTTGGACAGACTGGGGTGAAAAACCCAAAATAGAGCGAGCTGAAATGGACAGCTCAGATCGCCGGGTTATTATCCGAAAAAAGGTTCACTGGCCTAATGGGCTAACAATAGACTACAGTTTACAGAAGATATACTGGACAGATGCAAATTTATATTATATAGACAAGGCCAATTATGATGGCACAAATCGCGAGAGCATATTCAGGTCTCCTAATTACTGTGTACTGGGACATCCTTTTGTTCTCACATTGTACGAAAATAAAATATATTGGACAGACTGGAAAACAAGAGGAATTCACTTTACAAATAAGAGCAATGGACTGCGGTGCCCAGTAATTTTATCAAACACTGTTTCTCCAATGGACATTCGTACCTATGAACCCAAGAGGCAGATGCCGAGACCTCGACCTGGTGAGTTTAATTTCAAATATTATTGTCTTGCTGATTTGTTTTCTTTGAGGTTACATGTCGATCATTATGCTGAGAGCTGTGTACCAGATGACCAGTTTATTACCTTCACCTCTTGTAAAAATTTATCAGCGATCTCGGCGCGATTTAAATAAATTGCGACGCGGTGATCGCGATCACTCCGGGTTATAGCGATCGCGGCGCCATGATATCAGTGATGGCGGAGCAATTAAAATAGATCGCGCTGGCGATAGCGACGCGATGATCGAGATCGCGGCTTGGTGATTGGCGGCGAGATTTAGTAAAGTCACTTCCGTGTTCTAAATGCCAGGATTGCGATCCTGGTGTGATAATCGCGATCGCAGGGGCACTGTACTTATCGCGACGCGGTGATGGCGATCGCGGTACGATTTAGTTAAGTCGTATCGGCAATCTCCAAGTGCTATGCTGTCGATCGTGGTGAGTAATCGCGATCGCGATCAATCTAAGCTAATCTAATTAAGTCGCGTCCACAATCTCAGTGCCATTATCGCGAAGGAGATAACCAAGGATCACAGTTATGGTCGCGATTTCTGTTATAAGTCAGTCGTATGGTAAATATTCTTTTAGCACTCTCACGTCTTTTCCGTCCGTTTAAGTCTGGTTTTTAGTTCGTCTTGTTATTCCTTTTCGTTCGTGACTCGTCAGTTAACCGGCTATATTTGGTGTTATCAGGGACCGCTTTTTCCCGTTTGTTGTGGGCCGTAATTCGCACGGCGTTTGCCTTCGCACCCGTTTTTTCCACGCGTTAGTTGATTCACACGGCGCATTGACTCTATATAGGTGTGTTCGTCTTGTTTGTTCTTTATTACGTTTAGAGTTTGTTTCTGTGGTGTTAGGTCTCATTTTTAGGTTTGATCTGTACGTTTAGACCGTTTTAAAGTGTTAGTTCTGTCTTCCCGCTTGGTTTCCGTAAGTGTTTGTTCTCTCACGTCGGTTTGTGCCGAGTAGGTCTTGCCCTGTCACCTCTTTTCATATAAAGCGATTTCGATTCCTTGTATTCTCCCTTCTTTATTGTGCTAATGTGAGTTATCTAGTTTGAGCGGTATGTCGTATTGCTTGAACTCGTTTTGTACTAGAAACACAAACGGGTGTTCTCGACTCTGCCAACCAGATCAGGTTTTGTTACGAATAGGGCGTAAAATTTGATTCGGCTATATGCCCGGCAGCTAGCAGCGGAGAAGGGTCTTAAAAAAACTAAATGCCCGGCAGTCAGAAATTTCTTTAGTTTTTCTTCAGATTCCCTTTTTCTAATCGTTTGAAAGTATTCTATCTCCATTTTAGAATTACTAAGCGATCAGGAAAACAGGAATGGCTTCGCAGTTGAGCGGTTGTGGTTTCTTGGGCATAGAGTAGAGTCGACGCCGTTTCGACACTTAGAAAAATTTCGTGAGTTTAGTGCGTTACTCGGGCACGTTTTCACGCAGGCTAAATACCCGGCAGTCCAAAAGCCGGCTGGAAAGGTATTATTAATCCAAAGAATACATACTAGCCTCGGTTAGTTTTTCAAAGCAATAACGAAAATACGGTGCTTTCATTTTTAAAACGCGACCATTTTATCAAGTCTCTAGCCGACTCGAAGTAGACTCCCGACACAGCTTGATATAATGGTGGTGCACTGAGTCTTAGAAAACTTTGCTCTAATTTTACAATTTTTTTACGAATTCTACTCAAAATATTCTATCCTTGCTTAGAATTGGAAAGTAATGGGAAAACAACAGAGTTTCATAACCAGAGGTTAGGAATCACTCGGTTTTGAGTACTGTGGTTGACTCACGAGCACGGTTTCTCCGCGTCTAAATGCCCGGCAGTCCCAATTTTCTAAGAGGCTTGATTTTGGGGGTCAATTTTGAAAATGCACAAAATGTGAGGGGGTCGAAAAATTAAGACACAGGGCTGGCCCTCTATGTAAAAGTTGTCAAACTATACACGTATGGCAAATTCACGTTTTCTTCAAAAGTAGACAAAAAATACGCTTTGGAGGTTCTTTGTCAGCAACAAAATGTTACCCGTATAAAGCTTGGCCCAGGAACCTATCAGCTATTTCTTCTACCAGGAATGTAGTGTGCATGTACGCACATACGCCTATACATACAGCTGAAATCTGGAAAAATATGTAGATTTTTTTTCATTTCCTGAAAGTATTTTTATCATTAAATCGGGATAAATATTTCCCCTTATATAGGTGTTTTTGTGTTAGGTTTTCCTTTATCCTTTTACTGATTAAGTGTAGTGAAATGGACCCGAATGTGAAGCCAAGAACCTTGGTTGAGACTTTTGACCAAGCCAACTCCAATTCTCTCCTGGAGTATATGTAGGTATGATAACTTTGTTAGTTGATAACTTTGTTAGTTATCACGTGTCATCACAGCTGAGCGTAGCTTTAGCGGTATGAAAAGACTGCAAACACCTTTACGAAGGACCATGACAGGCGAGAGATTGAGTTCTCTTTCAATTCTGCATATGAGCACAAGGACGTAATTGATATTGATGACAGTATAACAGAGTTTGCCCATCTGAAGGGCGCACATCTCGCCCTTTGCTTGTAACCTCCTTGTTCGCGTCATTGTTTTACCCTTTTTTGCTGTAAACACTGTACCTTACCGATAACACTAGAGATGGGTAAAATAAACAACTAATTACTGCATTTTCCTTCTTCTTTATTTACGGAAAATGCCCGCCTTAAATTACTCGGATATATTTTGAGTTCAGGCATATGCGATTAAGTGCGTTAAGAAAGTTAATTTTTGGTGTACACGGCGTACAAGAAATGTTCTTTCGACTTGCAAAAAAAATCGGTCGACGGGTTGAATTTTACATT
>CALNXI010001245.1:12500-14773 GCA_942486025.1 Porites evermanni
GTCATGTATCATTCTCAACTCATAATATGTTAGATGTGAAAAAAGAATCAAAACTGAAATTCAATCTATTATTTGAAAAAACCTCGAAGACCCAGTCGTCACAGATTTGATTTTAACAGTGCGTATTCTCTCTTACTCCATAGTAAGAGCATAATAAAAGCACGGACATGCATACTTCAATCCCAGGGACTTGAATAAAGTGAATTTTAGAGGCCGCGGCGCCAAGTCCTTCTTCATAATACAGTAAGTGAACTCAAAAATAACTTTCCATGTCTCAAAGCGCTCAGTACAGTCACATGCACACAATATTGCAAAAACAGATGTCGTTCGAGGCACAATATAATAAGAATATTAAGTTAACTATCGATAAACCAGAAAAATACCGCACCTGAATCATGAGAGAGCAACTCTGATCCCAAAGCAAGACACACTGGGCTAAGATGATTTGCTGCGGAGGAACCTTGACTGTGAAGTGCCAGCCGAGAGAGTCGAAACGGCTAAAGTGACGGTACATGCGAGAGGATATCGAAAGGTCAAGACGAGGAGAAAGCAGCGACATTCGAGAGGAGGGTTGCACGATTGTAGATCAATGTTCCAAGGACGGAGTTTGACCAAGAGCGGCGGTGCAACATCTCTTTGTGGAAAGTCTGTCCAGAAAAACTCGAACGCCTAAGGCTTGTATGCAGTTGGAAGATCAAGGTAGCCCTTCCTAAACGGTGATCTCGTCATTACAGCTTAGCAAAAATTCCAATTCATGAAGAAAAAGTCCAGGCTATAAGTAACAAACATTTTGTTCCACGAAGAGAAGAATATGAAGTGCTATTTTGCTGAGCTTGGCACGAAAATATAAGCATCAACTGTACATGTGATAGCTGGCATCTAATTGGCTGAGCAAAACAATTAGTGTGACAGGGGTCGCATGCAGGAAGTGACACCTGAAAGGAAGTGAGCTGATTCCACTACTGGTAAGGGCGGGTTTATGGTTACCACATTAACTCCAATTTATCCTGTTGTATAAATTAGCTTTAAAATGGTGGCGATTTCCGCAGTCGCGGAAGTCGCATCGTAACTGCACGACACACATTGATTCACACAGAAGCGAGAATAATTTCTTCAACAGACCAAACTTTAGCTCTTTAAACAGTGAATGTCATTTTGGTTCCGAAGTTTAAATGGTGCCTATAGAAAATATACAGGAATTTAGAACGGATGGTGCTTGGAAAGTTTCTTTTTGCGCACTTTTGATGCCGGCTTACGAAGTGGCCGGACCAAGGAACCACTGGCCGGACCAGGGGCCTTCAAACGCAGCGGTCAGTTTCTATGGTGCAGGATTTTCGGAAAAGCTCAGAAGCTCTCGGTTTGTCACAAGTTAGTGAAATGTTACGGCCACTTACGAGACAAATTTCAGCTCACTACTCTTCTTCTGAGATATTAAATACTCATTTACCTCTTTTTAGCCGGACCAAGGACCACATACTGTATGTCAACTCATAAAATCAAACCTCACCGGAAAACTATGTAGAACCATAAAGAAAAAGAACCATTTTTTTATTCTCAAAAGGTGCTTTGACTCACCCGAGAAAGAGTTTAACCGTTCATTGATTTTTAGAGGGGCTATGTCACCCCACACGCATGCGCGAGCCAATGAAAACAAACTTGAAAAAGTCGGCCCGTCTTTTTCAAGTTCTGTCGGAGATTTTTGGAAGGCTCTAAATCTCAGCCATCGTTCGATAGGTAGCGAAGTTTTGTAGTAAGAATCGTTCTATGGTGATTACAGAATAATTTTTTGGCGTTATTTTGAAATTGTTTGCCTGTGGAATGTTTTTACGTGGATTTACTGTGTCCTCTTATCAGCGGCCGTTGTAATGGCAGAGTTAATGACGGCTACTCCACAATGAGTGATGGAATCTTTGATGGAATCTTCCCGATAGTTCACAGAACCTTTCTATTGAGTTATTTTAGAGGTTGCTGGCTCTTGGATTTTTCTTGTGCTCAAAGTATGTGGACATATAATGAAGCGGCTATCGAGTTGGCGGCGGCTGTTTTTGGTAAACGATTACAAGAGCATAAGGCCATGAGTTTCGTGACCAAACTAAACTCCTGGCGAAGGAAACATTATAAAATTCGGCTAGATTCCTTCTTGTATTTATCTGGATTCACGGCAAAGATAAACACGACCGTTTGCTCGTCCAGATTGTTCTCAACGGACTTAGAGAGGCACCTTAGTACGAGTTAGATCCTGTAAATGCCATGTTTTTGAACTGTTTGTGTTC
>CALNXI010001245.1:22982-27982 GCA_942486025.1 Porites evermanni
GAGGAAAGCACAAGAAGGGAAAAAAACAGTGTTTGCTTTAAGTGTCCCAACTGTTTTTGTCTGGGACTGTAGGCTTGTCACTTGAATGACTTTTAGAAGTAAAAAAAAAAAAAAGTAAGTAAGAAAAGAACAAAGATTTAAAAAATTTAACATACATAAAAAGGCCAGGGTTGTCACTAAGATTTCAAGTTGCTTGGTAAATACAACAAGTAGGTGGGAAATCAAACAGCTAGGGATTTCTTTTGGTTCAATTTTTCTTCTATTTTCCTATGAAAGTATCTGGAGGCAACGTTTATAGTAGCTGGTGGAAATACTCGGCCCCTGCCTCTTAATGACAGCCCTGTTTTACTATTCTTCTTCTCAAAAGATTGTACATAGTTAGCTATAGTTTGGCATGCCCACAAATAGGAAGGGCTTATCTAAGTCTGACAGCTCAATTAAAAAACCATAGCTGTACCTTTAAAATGACAACAGGAACTTCCCATGGCATGTAAGAATAATTTTGATAAAACATCCCACACTTCCCTGAAGCATTACGGATAAACTTGAAGCACTTTGGCTGTGTGTGATCATGCAGCTACTCTGCATAACGAACCAGCCACTCTTTTATGTTATAAACAGCATCTAGCTCAAAGGAAAGGACTCTTTACTTATATTTTGAATGCAATTTTGCATTGCCTCTTGCATTTCTGTTTACGAAAAAGAATAAAAACGAAAACAAATGTCAGTAAAGCCCAGTAACAAAAACTACATGTGATATCAAATGACATAACATGATATTATTTTTTTCCAAGCTTGCGACTGGGCGGAATCCTCCAAATCCTGCAATCTGATTGTTTCCGAGAGCGGGCGGTATTTTACGATCTTGCGCGCTAACCCGGGCGGAATCGTTTGCAGTTTCATTCACAAGTTTGTTTGATGTTTGTGAGTAGTTATAAAAACTCTCTTCCAAAATCACTTATTCAGTCATTCTCACGCATTCAATCATTTTGCGCGCACTCACTCATTTAATCATTTGCACTTATTTAATATTCTCACCAAATCAAAAATTTAATTAGAGGATATTACATGTCCGCGTGGGAATACGAATTTTATCTTCGAGTGCTAAAAGCGAACTAGTGAGAGATACTTTCAGCACTAAAAGATAAAATTCGTATCGCCAAGCGGCCATGTAATGTTCTGTTTATTTTATAGATACTGATGAAATTCCTACATAAAACACAACTTTTTTATACATTCATTTTCGAAACAGCAAAATAGTGCAATTAAAGTGGTCACCTATCGCAAAATACCTGTCACAAAAATGTTATGAAACGTGGATATGAAGTTATAAATGAGAAATAAAGACAATAATACCTATATTTTCTATTCCAAAAAGTCAAAATTCTAATGAAGAAGAGAAAAATTATGTTAGTAACCGTGGCGACACCAATATCCTCACACGTGAAAGATAAATAGTATCTTCACTGCGCGCGATGAAGATATGATTTTTCAGTAAAAGGAAAAATCTTGGTATTTCATCAGTATCCATATAATAAAGAGTGCTAATCTCCTTAACCGATGATGAATACTGGCTTGATTTGAGAGGGACAAATTTTGGAGACCTTATTGGATTTGAAAAGAAAATAGTCTCAACGACAGAGTATGGAACAAAATTACCCAATATCACAAATTCAATTGATGTGCTGAATATCAACACAAGCGCTATAAAAGATAGTATTGTAAGCGGAGTTAATACAAACACATTTGATACGATACCAACAGATAATCTCACTAGATCTCGCCCATAAAAGACCTTCGTTTTCCCCTGTTTCATCGTATAATATTGCCGAAATGAGGTTTTATATATTAACTGATTCAATTAGAAGAACGCTAAATTTTGATTGGTACGTAAAATTGATACTTCGCTCAACGTAATGTAATGTAATTATTATGTAAATGATGAGACAATCAGAGTTTAAGATGAAATTTGACCCTAATTTGGGGAAATATACAAAACAACACATCTATGGTGAAGGAATGATGGATGCTTTTTAAGTCGTTTGGTTAAAAAATATTTGGAAAAAATATGAAAACAGCCGCTAAAAAAGCAGTGACAACAGCCGCCTCAAAAACTGGTGAATATGCTGGTTAAAAAGCGGGTGATAAAATAGTTCAAATGTTATCAAAAAATAGTGAGAAAAAGATACCAAGAAAAGTTACTTTTAATACTACTGTTAAGAGAGTTCCAATTAAGAAAATGACTAGTCAAGAAATAAATCAATGAGTGAATAAAATTCTGAGCGGGGGAAGAATTCGTAGTTATTTAAATAAAATGAAATCGTTTAGAAATCCAAAATATCTTGAAAGATATGAAGATGTTGTATTTGACCTTGAACAGCCTCTTGAAACAAACCCAGCAAATAATGTTTATCAAACAAGAACCGGTCTTAGATTTGTTACTTATAACACAAGAGAAGTTACTCCGTTTGATTCAGGGCGTAAGAAGCTAGGGCGTTGAAACGAGCGGGGTCGAGCGATCTAGCCGTGATGCAAGGGTCTGGGTACTACCAAAGAGACAAAACAAGATGGCTGACATTATACTGGACCGTCAGAGAGATTATCCAGCGGACGTTAGCCATTATCCCGTAGCATTCATTTGCTGCAAGCAATAGCGAAGGAACAAATTATTTTTTCTCACGTTCGTTTTCTGTTTTGTTCAATTTTTCCCCCGCGAACAAACATCTGTATTCAATCAGTAGTTCCACCTCCGTGACCTGTATTAAAATTTCGTGACTTGGTAAGAAAATGGCATCACAACTCAGATGATAGCACTGACATCATTTTTAGACTAATATTATCGGTTCTCTACTTCAGTTTAATATCAAGTTGTGTAATTCATCATCTGCTATGGCATTTATGTTTTGCTGCCCAGTTTCAAGGCCAGATGATCTGTTTTCCCTATTAAAGTTTGGATTTGTTGGTGTACATCAGTATTCTTCTCCAAACACCTTATTGAGCTATCTCCAAGGACAGGACAGATTGTGAAAACTAAGGTCCGGGTAAATTTAAAATATAATAAAATGATCATTATTTTTATCTTTTACACTAATTATACTGTGCAATGAAGAATAAGTGTGTGAAAAAAATATAATTCACTGCCCTTGAAAAACTAACAAAGAGGTCGCAAGAACACAAATAAGTAGCCCAGCAAATATTTTTGTTTGATAATAACAGCTTTTTGTAATGAAATGGTCACTGAAAACTACCCATGCAAGACATACTAAGGAACTTAAAAGAAACTAAACATTCACTAGTCTTACACTGAAACTAGACATTGCTATATATATATAAATATCTTACAGATACAACATTTATATAACATACAGATTCAAAAGTATATTGCAAACAAGAAAATTATACAGAATTATGCACAAATGAAATACAAATGGCCTGTAACAGCTATTGAACCATTGAAAAACAAACTTTTTATTGTGACCAGCAACCCTAGCACACTTGTATACTTCATGTCCAGTATGATTCAGTTTCATTCTTGGTTAAATTTATTAACTGCAGCCAGGCTTAATCAAACTTGATTCAAAAAATACTTTCCTGTCTCCTTGTAACTACAATATATAGTATTAAGAGAGAGGATATAATGCTAGCAATATTATACAGTAGTACAATCAAAAGATAAGGCACCTCGAGGAAATCGAGTTGGTCTCTACTATTCTTCAGTCATTTTCTTTTACTCTCTATAAGAGTTACACCTGTCCATTAATACAGACATTTTGTGCTAGTCCCAATAGTTTCCATCTGAGAGCTGACTGTAGTTTGTGCGACACCACACTTAAGCCTCTGACGACAAAAATACAATGCTACACAGTCTTAATTTATTCTACTTACAATCAAATTAAGACCTCTTCATGTTCTTCTTCATATTCACGGTATTATGAACTCGTTTATCTTTCAGTGCGTGTTCTAGTAGTCCTTTCAGGCCGGGCACTCACTGTTGGCCTGCAAAAAAAGCACAATAACAAACATCCCATGATTTAATTTTACAGTGGAATCTTTGTGGAGATTTGACAGCAAATTTCTCCATTTCTCCATTCTGTTTCTGTGCAATATAACCTTTAGATTTATACCGTAGTGAAGCAGAATTTGTTGTTGTTTATGTAAAGACTGTCACACGAGATCATTCGAATGCCTTTTTCTAGTACAACTTTAAAAATAGTCAGAACCTTCTTGGTTCGCGGTTCTGTAACTAAAAAATAATTGTTTCCCATCTTAGTGTATATTAAAAAACGAAAAATCACTAAATTGGGCAACTGAAATCTTTTATTTTACTAACTAACAAGCTAAACGCCTACGTATAAAACAAAAACCGTGCTATCCCCATTATGAAGTCGTCACTTCAGAAGTAAAAAAACCTTAAAGGTTCATAAAAGTTCACTCTAAAAATGTGCATGCACAGACAAAATTTATAAAACCATTACATATTTTTTTTTTGTTGCCGTTTATTATCATTTGGTTTTGACTGGCAAGATCAAACGCGACCTTCAACCTGTAATATTCGATAGGCCATTTTGACACTACATAAACATAAAAGGCGAAAAAACACCTTAACTTATAAGACCTATATCGCATAGAAATACACCAAATATCAAATCTAATTATAGATTGCAGCAATCTAAAGATATAAAGTAATAAATCCGAACCTACCTTCAGCTAGACGGCGCCATTTTTCTTGCTCTGACAGCGGATCGAGAGCGGAAAGGCGAACTAGTTCCAGTCCTACTCCGCATCACACCTGAACCAGAGAGTGCGTATGAGCGTTTCAACGCCCCAGCTTCTTACGCCCTGGTTTGATTGGTATAATGCGAGATTATCTGTTGATTTTAAAGTTAATTTATTAGCAAATGGAGGAGATATTGTAGCTGCTGACCATAATGGAATTGTAAATGGCTCTAACTCATTTATACAAAAGTCGAGTATCTTGGCAAATGGAAGAGAAGTTTACA
>CALNXI010001245.1:32982-57982 GCA_942486025.1 Porites evermanni
ACCCCTTGTTTGTATTTCTGTCTCAGATATTTCAGTCTCAGTTATACTAAGTTTTCCAACAAAGTCAGTGCACACCTTTCTGAAATTTTCTTCATTCAAATCATAATCATCAGAATAAGATTCGGGAAAATTCCACTCAGAAATGATATGTTTTTCAATGTAAGAGAAACTGGTGTTTATACACGGGTTCTCGGGCGGAAGGGATTGTACACATTCTTGGTTGTCATCTTCAGTAACAGATCGCTCACTGTCAGGAGCATCAACTTGGACAGCTTCACAATGAGACAAGCAAAATCGATTGTCAAAATTTGTATCGAGTGGCTCAATAACGCTTTCCGTTTTAATGATTTTGCAAGGAAGATGAATGCCACTATCTGCATCCCCAATTTCATTTTGACGTTTTCTGTTTGAATGACAACAATAATCATGATCCTTCAGTATGTTGTCTCGATTTTCCCTTAGGGTTATGTCTTGAGTGACAATGGGCTTGCATTCATTCCCTTCTAACAAATCAATAAGCATTTGTCGGTTCTTTGTTTTTGCTGCTTTCAAGTCCTCAGAAAACTGTTTTATTTGATGTTCATTGATTTTTCTGGCAAAAGAGGGTGCAGCGTCGTACATTTGCTTTTCCACTTTTCTCTGAGTCCTTACCTCGCTTTTGTTCCTCTTTTTATCGGCCTCATAATTATGCTTAATCACTAATAACTCATCCAATAGAACTAGTTCGTCCTTTGAAGAATTAGAGCGGGGTATGTGCCACTGTTGTGGTCTTTCAGTGCACGTAAGGTCTGGTGGTATTTCATCCACTTCGCTTTCAGTAAAATCGAGTATTTTGTACAGCAATGCGCCAATATGCTTGCATCGACCATTAGCTCCTGCTTTACAGTTACATGCACCAGACTTCACCTGAGCCGTTTGCTTACTTAGTGATACTCTTATCCTGTATAGTTTGTTTCTAGTCATGGAGGCCTTTACGCGGCTTTCAAAAAAACAGAAATGTTCATCTGTCGTGTGGTTGAACTTTACCTTTTGCACATGTCCGGATTTATATAGAGCGTAACCTTCACGCTTGCTTTTGAAAGCACCTCGGCGAACTTTCTTCGAGTTACTTTCCATTTCTCCGGCTAAATGAGCAAACAAATAACAATGCTGAAACGGAGGCATTTGTTCCAAGGATAATGTCCAACCATCGCTGGGCCATGTAGCTCTCATGGGAAGATTATCGCTGGTTTGTTGTGACCGCAGCTCGCGCTCAAGTCGAAGTCTGCGAAGATGTATCCCTCCATCTGGATCGACGATTTTCTTGTCCTGGCCTGATACTTGATAATCCTTTATTCTATTAAAGTCAAAGACACAGCTGGGCCCTTAGAAAATCGCTTTAATTCTTAAAATACTGACAGAAAAATACTGACAGAACTACAAACCTTGTAAGTAATTCTCTTCGACTCCCACCCACACTAGCACCTCGACACTTTAACCAACGTTTAAGTTGTTCATTATGAAAGATTTGAGGATCCTTATTTTTGAACGATGCCCCTGGGACATCGTCCTCAGTCAAAACAATTTTCTTCTTGAAATTTTCGGACTTTGAGTGGCCTTGAATGTCCTTGTTTTCATGACTTTTCGCATCAGTTGCCGCCATTTTTGTTTAAGCTTTCGCGGTCTTTACTACTATAACCATAGTGCACAGCGCGCGTGACGTCATCATGCAAATGGCCTATTCCAATGGCAATCAGTTTGGCGTCGAAGATGTTTGGTTCCGGACTTCAAGTTGATAGAGCACAATCAAGAAATACAAGAAATGTCTATGTTCCACCCCCGCCAACACAAACACATGGTAAAGGACACTATCCGTATTTTCCGCCGCCTTTTTATGGAAGTTGGAAAAATCCAAGTGGAATGGGGGTAAAAAAAAATATCCTCAAAAAGGGGAAAAGGTCTTCTCTTAAGAAAAAACAGTCCGTTCAATCAGATTCCAATTAAAGGCTCAATTTTGTAAACAAACCACGATCTAATTTTGATTTGTTTGATTGGGTAAAAAAACTTGGAATTAAATATTTTAGAGACATCTTTAGCAGGAATGTCTTGCGTGAAAAGATTGGAAAAGAGTGTGGAATAATCAATCTCGGTGATATTCAAGGAGCTGGAACACATTGGGTTTGTTATGGGAACCTAAGAAAAGATTTAGTTGAATACTTTGACCCGTTTGGTTTGATTATGCCCCACGAAATTTATCACTATCTTATCACTTCTGAAAAAAAGATAATTTACTCTCAGGACGAAATACAAAACAGAAACATGGTTCTTTGCGGGTTACTGGTGTTTGTATTATTTGAACGAAAGACAAAAAGGAAAAGGCATTTTTGGACGTAATTCATATATAATCAAAAATTTGATGAAGATAATAGTGATTTCATAAAGGAATATTTTTCCTCCGGCCAATACGCCGATTAGGAACATTCGCACTTTGTAACAAATGAAAAATAAAACTTTTTTTTTTTAATCCTCTAAAACATTTCGCGCTTTGTAATAAATGAAAAATGAAAATAACCCTAATAATTTTATAACAACATTTTGTTATAAAATCCACTTTTTATTTTAAGATTTAAACTGATTTTCTCCGTTATTTCCATCTTTCAACTGTTTAATTTTCTCAACTTTGTTATTTAAACTTTCAACGGTCTTCACAAGATCTTGAAAGCTTGAATAAATTCCAATTATCTTAAATAATCTTGCCTTTTCATCTTCTGGCCGCTGAAGCCAACTGTAAGACCCTGATTCTAATTTTTTCCCTTAATGGAGATTCGCCCACAAGTAAAATACGTGCAAGATACTCATTTTTCTTTCTTTCAACTTCAAGCTCATGATTTATCTTAGGCCGAATTTCTTTCTCAAAATCTTTTTATATCAAGCCATTTTTTCGGCAAGAACGAAGCTGAAAACCTTGCATTGCGTGACCAAGAGCTCTGCGTGGCGGCGCACTTGTTTGCTGAGGAGATAAACACAGAGTCGGATTTGGTTGGAGAAAATTTGGCCACCAAACGTGACGAACTTTATTTTCAAGATCTGCCAATATATAATAAACTAAATATCTCTTCAGCAAAGGTGTGGGGAAAAACCGCCACCCACTAAGACAAGAAAGAGAAACACACTAGAAATGAATTCGCAGGCAGGCGGAAGGGGAGGAGGTGGAAAATGCTGAAAATTGGTTCAAACCAGCGATGTGAACAACGTGATGGTGAGCGATCGAAAGGGGGCGAGCACATGGAAAGGCGCCCCTAAGAATGATATAGTCCGGAACGCCCTAAATTCTGATTGGCTGGAAATAAGATAGGCTTGGAACCTGCCGCCTTGGCCTGCAAACCATTATTAAATGCCTTGCCATAAAATCCCATTATGATGTCGTCATAACGGTGTCTTTTAATGTTCTAACATCCATTTTTTTCTCTATCTCCTTAAAAAAAGGATAAGATAATTTCCTTTTATAGCTTGTTTAAAAAAAGGTGCTTCTTCATTTATGTCAGAATGAGATAGGCCGTTATTAGCATTAGCTAGGGAAAAGTGAATTTTATTATTCAGACAAAAAATCTGAAGGGAGAATCAAGCAAGTCAGCCACGAAAACCGCTAAAGTAAAGCAATTCAGGTGGCTCGTGATGTCGCTTCACTAGCTTTATAACCGCGCTGTAAGTACTGCAATCTTGCTTTTATGCACCGTGTATTGGATATTTTGGCTCTGTTTGTTGTTTTGTTTCCCATTTTTTCTGTATGAATCTAGATGCTGTCGTTTTTCAATGAATTTTCCCTCGCTAGTTTTCTACTTATCAGAAATGGTTGTTGTCAATGATTGCGCAATTTATCTTTCAATCTTGCAAACAACACGAATCACTTTTTCAGCAGTCCTTTATCGCAGTTTCATTTCTTTGTTTATAACTTGTTACTCATATCGCGTTCTTTTATTCGAATTCAATTCAAAACCTTAAAATTGGTATGTATAATTAGCTCCTTTGTGCAGTTTTCATCCCGCTCGATTGAAGACCTCATTGAACTAATTGTATTAAAGCAATTTTTGAATTATTCAGTTTATTCAATCCTTGCTATATTTTTTTCCCGGGGCTTTTAATATTAAGCTCGTCAATTCTTTTGTCCTTGTTTGACACTCAGATTATGAATTGTCTATCAAGACACCAAAACCTTTCTTTATTCTTAAAGAGAGCAGTAAGTGCCATAATATAAATTTCCGAGCTAAAAATCATGTTGTAATGTTTTGTTTTGGTTTGCAATCTATCGCGCGCTCCATGACATAAACGCGTCCTACTTCAACCATATAGGTTTGAGAGTGAAGGAAAAATTTTTTTGAAACTTTTCAGTAGGAAAAAAAATAAAAGTGTTATTCCCCCTGCCTAAGTCGGTCCGTATTGGGAGAAACTGTGCCCTCGGTCTGAATACCGCCCGAGGTCGTATATAGCCAGACATAACTAATCGATGATCAATGACATCAATTGGTAATCAATGAGTAATCGATGAGTAATCAGTTGATTAGTCACTGATTACTGGCGATGATCAATGAGTAATCGATGAGTAATCGAAGCCCAAAAATTTTGTGGCCTATCGATTACTCATCGATGACATCGATTACTCATTGGTGTAATTGATTACTCATCGATGGCCCATCGATTACTCATCGACTATTATACTGCGCACGAAAGACACTTTTCTTGCTTTGTTGTATTATTTTTCTTTTTCGTTTGGGATTCTTTTATCTGTGTTGGACGCATTTTTCCTTGTATTTGAAGATCCTGTTGACGATGTCGAGACGCAAAGTGCTAATCACAAATACAGATGATTCTCAATTGTACAGTATTTCACTTTACCCAACTCTTTATTTAATAACAAAACAACTGAACAGTAACCAACCAGTCTGAAAATGAAACTAACTAGTACGCTGACAAGAATCGACTACGTGAGTATCGATTTTTTTTGTGGGTGTTTGTCAGCAAAGTTATACTGCTTCGGCTTAGGGAAACATCCGTCATTAGCAGTTACAGGAAAAAGGAAACGAAACGAGCTGCTTCATCAACCGCAAATAAGAGGACGAAATTTTCGCATTTTCAGAAAATGGCCCTTGAGGCGGTTGTACAAAGACAGCAAGTATTCATCGCAGGGAGTTATTGAAGAATTTACAAAACTGAACAACCTTGACGGGGCAACCGTCAAGATATGGTTCAACAACAAACGGCAAAGAGATACTGGAGAACCTTCTGAACCTTAATTTCCATGTACTACTAAAGATGAAAAGAATAAACCTGGAAACATCTGTTTACATTTAAGTTTTTTTAATTTTGTTTTTCTTCGCCAAATACGTTTGCAGCCACGAGATGATATAGATGAGTAATGGATGAAATCAATGACTAAACAATGCAATCAATGACTAATCGATGCAATCGATGACTAATCAATGACCAAAGGTTTTGTGGCCTATCGATTAGTCATCGATTTCTCATTGATCATCGGCAATAATCAATGACTAATCAACTGATTACCTATCGATTACCTATTGATTACTCATTGATTTCATTGATGTCATTGATTTCATCGATTAGTTATGTTTGGATATAGGCCTCGGGCGGTACTCGAGTCCTCGGGTACAGTTTCTCCCAATACGGACCTCCCAGCCGGTGAATAACATATATATATATATATATATATATATTTATTTAATGATTGTCACATGCATGTTAAATTTTTTCAATATCATTGCATACAGTGTGTTTACCCTCCAAAAAAAAAAGAGACACATTTAACACAACTAAACTAAAAATAGGTCTCAGGTACCCCTTAAGAAAAACACTTGTAGTTAAGGGAAAAGTTCAGGGAAAAAAGCCAAAAAACCCTTAGTGTTCTGGGTACAATGTATTTTGAGATGTAACTATATATATTAGAAAGGATTACCAAAGAGAGTTTGTTAGTTCATAAACATGAAAAATAGATCTGATACTTGGAATGAAAAATCCAAATTTTATATTTAGCTATTCAGACCTGTTCGAATGGCAATGGGAGTGATGCCATCTGTCTTGTCATATGGGCAGCATTGTTTCGGATGTGCTTTTAACTGAAGCTGGAAATACATACCGTAAAATTCCAAAAATAAGCCCCTCCATGTATAAACTCTTCCAAATATAAGCTCCCCAAACTGGTAATGCAAAAAAGCATCCGTTAAACCGCCCCTCCAAATATAAGCCCCTCGTTTGGGGACCTAACGTTTTCTCGTGCGCAATAGGCACACCAAGGAGGTCACAAATACTCAAAAATTACAAAGATCGGTTTTGTATTTGTCACGACTACGCGATAAATAAAAAGTCGTCTATGATATGCAAGACCGCAGACACCTGTAAGTTGTGGACTGCTAGTCACTCCAAGGAAGAACTAAATTTTTCAAAAATGGCACAACTGGATTTTAACCCCATGGCTAAACACCTGTCAAAATAAAACTGATTCTCCCATTTTATGCCGAGTAGAGGAATGGGATGGTCCTGAAAGCTGACTTAATATCTGTTTTTGCAAAGTAAGAACCCGGCCCCAGTCGTTGAAGAATTTTAACGGCGTCATTAATCATGGCATATTGTACGGAAGAGCAATCGTCCGAAATGCTATCGTTAACTGATAATTAAGCCTTTGGGATATGACAGATGGTGAATTAGCCTAAACTCATGCATTTGGGACCTTTTTGGGAACTATGCCAACGGGCGATGTCCGAAAAACAGGAAAGGGTGGGGTGTCAAAAGGTCTTGCAATTCTTCCACTTGCGCCGAAGTCTGAGCTGAAGTTGATGCTCCGGACTTAACAGGATTTGTTCGCAGTCAGGAGCTTTGGTTTTGGCACTGGGTGGCAGGATGTTTCGCCCCGCACTTGAAGCACACGTGTTCGTATTGGCAACCTCGGCAGAGCCTCCCTGAATGAATTATAATAATAATAATAATAATAATAATAATAATAATAATAATAATAATAATAATAATAATGGAAATTATATAGCGCCTATACATCGCTGTTCTAAGCGCTTTACAATGTACAAAGGACATAAGAATATCATTAAGCACAAGCTTACATGTAACCCTACGGTACACATCTTAAAAAGGAAAGGAAAAAACAAAAACAAAAACAAAAACAGAAACAAAAAACAAAACAAAATCAAAGACAAAAACAAAATCAAATATGACGAAACTAAATGTCATTTTCTTTTTAAAAAGAAACGTTTTCAACTTAGATTTAAAAAGATTAACATCAGAACAAGCTCGAATTTCAAAGGGGAGCTTATTCCATAGTCGGGGGGCAGCAGCGGAAAACGCTCGCTGGCCATAAGTTTTCATGTTCAAATTTGGTTCTTCAAGGCGTAAATGATCCCTTGATGACCGTAATGTCCTTGCTTGATGGTAAAATTTTAAAATATCTTCAAGATATCGGGGACCGGAGCCATTCAATGTTTTAAAAGAATTACAAAAGTCCAACTTCGAGCTAACAAAACTGTGAATTAGAATTTCTGTGGTACTTGTACTGATGTATTTTCTTATTTTAGAAATATTTCGTATGTGATAGAAGGCACCCTTAACTATTGTATTAACATGAGGTGAAAGTGACATTGTGTCGTCATAAATCACGCCAAGATTGCGAGCCTGTTGAGAGGGCCTGATGTTTTCCATGCCAACAGAAATCGTAGGCGGGGGCAACGAATGACGAAAACGGGAGTACAGAAAGAGAAATTCTGATTTATCATTGTTAAGCTTTAACTTGTTGGCAGTCATCCACAAATTGATGTCAGCAACGCAGTTCTCAAGACGTTGTTTTGCAGCCACTAGATCAGAGGTGTCATTGCAAGCAAAAGATGTATAAAGCTGCGAGTCATCAGCATAAAAGTGAAACGACAAACCATGCTCACGAACAATATCACCCAGCGGAGATGTATACAATAAGTAAAGCATGGGGCCATGAAATGACCAACGGGTTCCTTTAGGAAAGAGGGGAGTGGAGGTTCGAAATCGCCCCCGCGGGGTTGCCGTCTCACTACGGGTGAAAGGTTGGGATTTGGGCCGAAAATTAGTCATGGCTCCTAGCCATATTTTTATATAGCTCCCAATAAATTTGATCTCACTGGTAAAGTTCGGGGGACGATTGTCGCAAATAGCGAACTTGCTCATCGTAGAAAATCCAGTCCCCAGACTTATTAAGCAAGGTCACGTACCACTTCGCAATATTTCATTAGCTTAGAGGCATCCTGAGATAAAATCCTGAATAAATTGATACAAACGTGTTAAAAGCGTGTGTGAAGGGGTGGCTAGGCTGATCGCCAGTCCCAATCACTGCTGGTAGGGGTGCCTGTTCAATTTTACCTTGTGTGTACGAGAGGACGTCGTTTTGTTCAACTTGCTCTACTGCGGCGGACGGCGTTGGCGTTGCCATATTGGGGGCGCTGGCTTGGTGCGCAGCCATTGCCCCCTTGACGGCTTGTGCGACGGCCACGGAAATGGTACTTGCTAGAGCCCGCATGTCCAGCTGTATCGCTCCTTGTCCTTCTTGTATCTCTCCTCCTTGTCCAGTTTGCTGTTGGGGCATCGAAGGAGTTTCCACAACTGATGAAGGTCCGGCCTCAAGGAGGTCTATTCGTAGCCGTTTTGATCGCCTGGCTTTTGGGATGGTAGCACGCTTCACAGGAGGCATTTCTCAATGATAAAAAAAAACAACTAACTATAGTGATAGATGTGATAGGCAGTGAAACAGGAATACGTTTTAATGGCAAATAAATTAGAAAAGGGGGTCATCAGAGGGGCCGATCCAAAGCAGGTATTTGAATTTACATGATAAATCGAGTGCGAAAATTGACACAAGAAAATAGTGAGGCTTATACCTCATAAGTAGTAGCGAAAAAAGATACCCATTTCCACAAAACAATAACATTAGTGCATTGACAGTATACCGAGTGCATTGGACACACCCACATTAGGCGGTCAAAATGGATTGTACACTCATAACATGGTAACTGCAAGCAAACAAACACAAATACCAAGGCCGGTAATAGGAAGGCACACAATGCACTTGTAAGGTTTCAGAAACCACAAAATTTGGCCATAGGTGGTCAGCAAAATGCGGCAAATAATTGCCGGAATTCAAAGCAAAACAACAAGCTAAAACACAAGGCGATAGCACACGTGGCTTGCTTTGAAATAAAAGCCAGATAATTAAATAGGAAATGGGCAAGTGAAAATGTTACGAAAAGTAGTTGGGCTGTTCGCCAGAACGTGCCAAGGAATGCAAAGACTTTAAAACGGCCCCCCTGAGACTTCTGTAATACTTATAGTGCCCCAGCTTATTAAGGTGAACACCATCACGAACGAAATATCTCTGCGAAGTATTCCAAAAACCTCTGTGACCCCCCAAAAAGCAATAGGGAATTGGCTCTAAAAGTACCTTGGGATATTTCATAAGAAATTGAACACGTGTGTTAAAAGCTGCATCATTTTCGCTATTAAGCGTTTGGCAAACACAAATTTGGCGCACATTGTGCTCTATTGCCGAAGCTGCGACTGAGGGATCTAGGTGGGAAAGATCGTTAGTTCCCAACTGTAGTATCACAATATGGGGGGCAAACGACTCCACCAGATGGAGATCACAGGGAATAGTTTTTTCAACTGTTCGACCCCCCACACCATGCCATTTAAACTGGGCGGCCTCGTGTAAAGGAAAACGATGATCAAGATGTGTACTATCAGTAATAAAGTTATTTAAACGGCATCTCACTGATGTTAAAAAACTGAATATAGAATGTACGAAAAAATGGCAGCGAAAGCGCTAAGTCGGTTACAGAGATAAATGTTATGGAGATGGTAAAAGATAATAGGACTTGCCTGACAAGAAAAAAATTTTTGCCGCAGGGAAGTAATCGCCATGATGGTGAAAGCAAGAGGGAGCGAACGCGGAAATGCATGCTCCTTTATACGAACACTCCCTTAGGGCGATAGAAATGATTGGCTCTTGAAAGAGAGGTTAAATTGATGCGAGTCGGAAGACCAACCATGTAGACCACAAAGGCATATTGTATCGACATAAATAACATTATGCCTTAACATAATGTTTGGTATTGTAACGAACTTTTAGTTTTAGTTTCATTTTTCTTTTAGCCCCTGAAGAAGATTTGTTTTCAAATCGAAATATTGGGCACTTATAAAATATATATTATTGTTCTATTCTTTTGTTTACTTCTTCATCGCCTTACCGATAGGATCAGTTTGCCATTTCATAATTTTCTACAAGTTTAATTGTACTGATCCAGGTCTACAACTGGGAGATCCGGCACCACTCATTGGTTTGTTACTGTGGACTTGCTGACATTTTATATATTCATTATCAGCCTGCTTCTTAAAAACTTTTTGACAGCCCTGAAAATCACACAAAAAGTTATTATGGTGATTTCAGCACAGAATTGACTTAAAACAGTCATACTCTCGTGACATACATGTAGCCCCTTAATTTAACCAGAAAGCCAATTCCAAGTTGTTTGACAGATGAGAATAGTAAGATCTCTGAAAATCTGCAAACACATATTAACAATGGTAATTACTGGGCTGCCTGTGGCACAGCCTGGTTATAAAATGTGCTCCGTTTTTCCTTCTGGCACAAATCGCACTCTGGCGTGTTCAGCGCGTGCGCAGAAGATAAGAGTATGCGTAGAATAGGTCACCGGACTTCAACAGGGTACATCCCGAGGAGCTCAAAGCGACTCAAAGCTATCAGCAATCTATCTTCGGTGGAAGCATACGAATGCAAAGATACGAATGTAAACGCTGTTCATGTAAAAGATGGCAAGAGTACATTTTTGAAGTGGTATAGTTCATCAACTATACTATGCGAGAGACCCATTTACAAACGAACTCTTCCGAGTGAATCTTTTATCGAGAAACCTTGTACACTAAGTGTGCTTCCTACTGAGTTAGAAGCGCTAAAAGAATCACCCGAATGAACTGTTAAAACTCGAACTGTTCGGTACGTAAACGTTACGAGCAACTGGATCATTGAAATTCAACGGTGTTTTTGATCAACGCAACAGCCTTGTGGAAGAATTCAGTACTTGAATAGCCAGCCTTAGGGTAACAATATCTTTCACTGATTTTAGTTTTTATCATCATTTATGCAATTATTGTAATCGCGTATTTAGTGAACAATCTTTTAATGTCGAATGTAAATGTTTATACAGAGGCTGTTGTTATTTCAATGCATTAGATAAAAAAAATGAATTGACCGGAAATGTTTACAACGATCCCGAGGTAACAAAAAATGTGAAAGAAGATATAAGATCTCGCTATGCAAAGTATGTTTTCTTGCTAGGAAAGATAAACAGTGTGATCGTGAGCCTATTCCTTTTGGGCCTTTTTACTGACCGAAATGACGCATTTTCCTACCCTTTTTATATACTTCAGCTAGTGAAATCCCTACCCTTTTTTATACCTGAAGCCTAAAAAAGGTACCCCTTTCGCGCGGAGCCTCCCTATATAGGCCATTATATGGAGTACCCCCCGGGATAAAGAGCGCCATATAATGACCTCCGGAATGAACACTCTTATCTAATGCACACGCTAGCCTGTGTGCAGACGTCCCTTCCATGATATAGTTCAAAAAATTGAATGAGTTCATTTTCATCCGGTCGGTTCGCAGTGTATAAAATCAAATCTTATAAAAATACTGCTGATAACAAACTAAAGAAAACTTTTCTTGGCTTATAAACTCTTCACGTCGAACCAATTTGGTTTAGTTTAGACAATTTAACTCTGTGCGGCCGCTCTAACTACAGCCCAATGGTATTGCACGCGTTTGAAGAAAATTTCAGATGCGCTGAAGCTTTTCTCTTACGAACTGGACGATTTTTTTATTGTTTTCCTCAAGAATAGAGTCAAGCTGTCAGCAAAACAAACAAAGTTCAGATAAACTAGAGATACCGTGTGGCATGAGATTTTTCGGGTTCTAATTTTTGCGAATTTTCCAGGGATCGGCAAAAATATAAGTTCCCGCAAAAAAAATAACGCAAACATTTTTCCCGCAAAAATTTTTTTCAGAGCTGAACATACTCTGACTAAAAATGTGCTACGCAAAAATACAGTACTAAGAAGTCGTGTCTGTTCAATTTCACATCGCCTCTTTCATTCAGAAACAAAGTGGTATACAATGAATTACTTGTTTTACATAATGTGCGCATACCGTAGTACTGTTTGAAAATACACCCTGATTACACGTACTTAACAAGAACGAAAATGTTATCAATGCTGGGTACTGGGTACTTTTTGAAAATCGCAAAAATTAATTCTCTAGTCTAGGTTTTATGGCAGCCCAGTACACAACTTCTGGTGCCTAGTTTTGTGCAAAAAATTGTTGGACCACGAGGATTGCGGTCCAATAACATTTTCCATTGATACATAGAATTTATTTTGTTATTCAAACCACCATAAAGTCGCACTGTAAGGAGTGGAAAACCTCCCGCTAGTGTTATCTCTGAGGATGAGTTTGAAATGCATAATGATGATAATGATGATGATCCTCATCATAATTTGACCTCTATGGCAGAGATGTAAGGGAATGTGGGTAGTAATAATAATAATAATGCTTTAATCGTCCTTTCCCCTTTGTGCTTTTTCAGGGATAATGAAAGAAATAATTTAAATGAAACATAAAATGGTTCAAAATCCCAGCTGGTGGGAGGCGAACCTGTTGGCTGTTTTACAAGCGGGGCCAAGAATTTGAACTCGGGACTCCCGTGAACAAATCCAGCTAGCGGTCACAGCGGGACTTGAACTCGGGGCCTCCGAATTGCAATTCCAGAGCTCTAGCCACTCGTCCACGGATTCATAAAGGCTTGGAATATTACAATTTTGAGATAACTACTCTGCCTACTTATTATAGGTGATAACCCATGTAATTCAAGTACCAATGGAGGATGCAGCCATTTATGTTTATTGAACGCGCGTGGTCATTCATGTGCCTGCCCAACTGGGATGAAGCTTCTTCAAGACGCCAGAACATGTGAGCAAGGTAAGATTTGTTTCATGTTATCCGATCATTTGGATATTGCAGTTTGTATCGTTATCACGTTACTACTACAGTCTGAAACACAGGTACATTTTTCAGGTGAGAGAGCATTTAGTGGTAGAATCTTACATGTAATCACCATCTTTTATTTTCAAAGAAGAAGAAGAAGAACACTTTAGCTGTTCTGTTCTGTTCTACTAATTTCATATACCCAGCAACCTGAAATCTTATTGACAGCCCTGACTACCTCTAAGAGCACAACTTTGCAGTTAGTTTTTAACTTAACTTTATTAGCGGAGCTCTGACGCGCGCGAAGCGCGCGCACCGGAGCACCATGGGAAACAAAATTTGGTTATGACGCAGCGTACGCCTAGCTGGCAAGTAAAGTTTTTTAGGGAATTCAAATTACAGAACAACTGTAATCAGTCCCATTCATAAAAAAAATCGGGGCTAGTCAAAATGGCTTTTAGGCTAGTGTATGCTAGGCAAGCTGTAAAGCTGACTTTCTTTGCACCCTGAACAAAATATAATTAAAAAAGTAAGTCTCTTTTCTACTGCTTTGTGAGAGTCCAACACTGAAAGACATTTCAAGTAACTAAGATCAATACAGGTAGGTTGCAGGGAGAAAAAAAAAAACAGTTATTGCCGCCACAACATTAATCCAAATTTTCTGGTAGTTAATACAAGCCTATGTAATACAAGCCGATGTACAAAGCCTAAATTGAAGCTTTGTAGATCGAAGGTGTGAACGAGGATATTAGAGCTGCTTCGCAAATGTTACTAACCAGGGTTAGAATACACGTGCAACACAAGCTACCTTGATATTTAATGTTCAAAATATTAGGTAGCTGAGATTTTTGAAGACTAATGTAGATGTCTTCAAGACTGAATTAACTTATGCTACAACATCGTAGTGTTATCAGTAGATTTTGATTTTGTATATGTTGTAGTTCATTTTTATTTCTCTTATTTTTTTATTTTTCCATCGTTTCTGGGTATGGTTATGTATGCTAATGAATTGAAAACAAAGCAAAACCAAAAATTAACCGAAATTAAAAATTAACTGCAACATATTCACTAACATGTAACTCACCTAAATGTCACCTTTTTCTCTTTAAGTCGCCTAAAGTCGCCTTAAATCGCCTTAAGTCGCGTAAAATTACGGCGACTTAAGGTTCCAGGGTAGGCCTCTCAACTTGCCCTGATTTTCATTTCGAGAAAACAGGGGAAAAAGATTTTTGGCGGCGTATTACCCGTGACGAGATTATAACAGATTATAACACCAAAGCTGTCAATGTTGATGCATACCAGAAAAGAGACAACAATAGTGACACAGCAGGGAAAGGTTACAAACGAAACCCGACAACAGATGAACAATTTATTTCAAAGGGTCTGCTCTGTTCGATCCCTCCGTTGTCGAGAAAGCGTCTTTAGTTATTTGCGAAGGGCAGTTTTCATTTTGAGCCAAGCCAACTTTTACTCGATACATTTTCTAAAGTTCGACACTTCCCTGGAAAAATTGACAACAAACCGCTTCCTGGAGTTTTTCTTGAAGCTGCTCTCCAGCTACAATAGACTTTCAAAAAAGTCTTTAGTCCGATTTTTATATGGCGCGGGACCTGTCACGAATTTGTCGCTCGCTTGGCCGCTACGCGGCCTAAAAAGCTCGCTCCACTCGAAGAAACTCATGAAACTTGATTTCGCGGTACTTTCAATGGGTTTTTCAGAAGCTTTGTCACCTTTTAGCTATTTTTCTTGTTTGTAGTAAGGCGCCCTTGTCGCTCTCTGCTAATTTCGAAGCCCACACTTTGCAAAACGATTTTGTCGTCTTCTTTCGTCTTGGAGTCAAGGACGAAAACGGACAAGCTCTTTTTTCTTCCTTGGAGGCATTCACTTCCAAAATACAGGGAAAAACAGTGAGCACTATACTTGTAGACCACGATTTCTGTCAAATTGCGTAATTAGCTTGGTTCAACAGCGGCATGCGTATCAAGTATGACAGGACTTGTCAACGATCAATTAAAATAATTAGCATAGTAGAAACTTTTGCGCTCCATAAGTCTGCACAGAAAAAACATTTTTCCTGGATTTTTTTTTAAGAGAAAGCTCTTGATGAGCTCTACTCAATCATCTAAAAATTGAAAATTTCGAAAAAAGATGATTTTTTACCCTGGATGATACCTTAATCAACGTTTGGTGAGTTGATATGTATTGTACTTTTTTCTTTTTCTTGTTTAACTTGCACCAGATGTATCAGGGAAGGACAGAGGAAAGTGAATATATAGCATGAGTATCGACTCAGCTGAGCGTTTCGCGTTTTCATTCATGTACACCAATACCCAATTTTGCACAAAAAACAGTCTATATTTAGGATGAAAAAGGTAGATTCCTCATTAGTCGAGCTTGCTGTAGCAGAGCGAGACTCTAAAAATGCAGGCGTTTCTTTTTCTTTTTCTTTTACCGTCGGTCCTTCCCAAAAAGGGGGGCATAGTCCCACGCGTTCCTAGCGGAGACCGTGGAAACTGCGGATAAGAATCGTCACGACTTTCACTGTGTGCAAGTGAGTCTCGTGATGAGCATGCGGTTTATTTTCGGCGATGATTGAAATGACGCGTCATGCTTTATTCTTCCCGTACGTGCGGTAAAGCGTAACCTTCGGAGCCGAAGGGACTGTGTTCGATACCTGCTGTCGTTCTTTGTTTTATAAAGCGTTGTTATGACAATGAGGAATTTGATACTGATCGTTCTCAGGGATATTTTATCTCCGTTATTTTAGTTTGCGTTCGTGAGGATTGGGACTATTATAATTTTTGTCCAAGATTAAGAACGACAATTGTCGTAGCAAAATTATTATTATATTACCATAATAAAGATGAAATGTTTTAAATTTATGCGAATTTTTGGCATTTTTATTGAATGTTTACATAGTAAAAACGACAGATTCGTGTTTGCAATTTCCCACATTGTGACCTTCAACGTTTAATACTACGAACGATTAAAAAATATTCATTGCTAGTAGAACTTAATCAACACATAAAGTAATTACGAATGGACAGAAAAAGCAAAGAAATTAATCTGGCCAAACTCAATTCGCGAGAATTTCTGTTGAAGTTTTAACCCTACCGGTGGCCGCCGAACCAAACTGACATGCTACAGTTCACGTGCAATTTAGCAGTCACTACACAACATGACTGCCATGAAGAACGATTTTGTTTTGCAACCACGAGGTTTTTTTTTTTATGGACATTCGGTCCGTTGTCACCTGTCGCGATGTTTCGTTACATAAATTTTCCACAGATAACGCAGGGCAAACATATTGGCAATAGAAAACAAACGTGTTGAAAAACAAGGTACACTGAGTGACACAAACTATTAAATAATTTAAATTTTATCTTTGGAAAATAATTGTCCTCGTAGCACACGACGTTAAACGTTTATGCGTCGCATCATAGGCCCGGAGGGGTACTCCCTTATTAAAATAAGGGCGTTGTTCGTCGTACCTTTTAGGGGATTAAATTTGTACATTGGTACCGCTTGGGGTGCTAAAACCTAAAATGACTGCTGCCAAAGTTGTCTCGGTACCTTTATATAATTTGTTGTTGTTGAATTGGTACTTCTTAGGGGTGGAAATGAATTTGGGACACGCCCATAAAACAAGATTCTGGTTCCCCCTAGGGGTGTTCTCGAAATTTTCCGACGATCACCCCTGTCACTTTTATAGGGGAGTACCCCCCCTCTCGGGACAATAGGTATCCGTCATTGCCCTTTTCTTCGTACAGACTATTCATTACCAGTGAGCTCATGTCGTCCCAGAGGACTCTTTTTTCTCTCTGGCAATGATGTAATTTCTCTCGATTTTCGTTTATTAAAACACGACTCAATCATCGTCAAGGAAGTGAAAAACTTTTAGCAAGAAAATCCTGTTTCGTGTAGAATAAATCGCCTCCTCACTTCTTATCTATCTCTAAGCAAGCGAGAATTTAACGTTTTTAGAGCGTTCTTGTTTTTGGTACAGTTACACTGAAGCTTTCAAAATAGCTCATGCACGTTAAACGTGCCTATATTTTGTCTAAGGTACTGAAAGTTGAAGGGGATATGTCACGAGGTTCTTGCTGTTTTAGATCATTCTACGCTAAAGTCTTAACTTGTAGGGTTATGAAGAAGATATCAAAGAAAATTAGTCATTAGTCTAAGCATATGTTTTGGTGATTTTTGCAAAGTTGGCCCAACTTTTTCAAGTTTCAATCCATGTTTATCCCCTACCATCCGTAAAAGCAGACGGTCGAGAAACACTTTCATTGCCTAAATATAGTCTTAAATAACAAAACTGGAGCATTATTTTCGGAATTAGACAAGTTTTACCTTTTAAAAAGGACAGCAGATAGCGTGACATGGCCCCTTTAAATTATTTATTCGATGTCTTGATAACTGAGCAGTGTACATATATATTATTGCAATGATTTAGCACCTGCCTTGTAAGATAATGATAAGTTAATCTAAAATGCATGAAAATTATCAAGAAAAGTATTCTTTAACATCTGTGAAGACGTGCAAACCAGAGGAATTTACCTGCTCCAACGGACAATGCATCCCTCAAGGCTGGTTCTGTGATGCCAGCGAGGACTGCATTGATGGCTCCGACGAACAAAACTGCAGTAAGTTTGTTCCACAAAAATTTCTATATGGAATGTTCAATTCGTCAGAATGTCCTAACTGAGATAAGCGGAGACCCGCGGTTACGTCGCTTATGTCACAATAGAGATGTCGCTTTTTGCAGTTTGTCGTACAGAAAACGTGGAATGAACAGTTTGGGAGTTCCTGCGAGACCGTTGTGATCGATAAATTAATAAGGATTTTTTTTTCATAAGGTTTAACTAACTATAATTCGCTTAAAACTAAAAGTTGATTTATTCATCTACCAGACGCAACCTTTATCACTCAAGATTCTTGATAAATTCTCTGAAAAAGGCTGAAATGAAATGACTAATTATACTTTGCAAATTTGTCCTTACTCGGCCTAATGATGAAGGGAAATGCATTAGTTTGGAGGAGCTTTGCAACGGTAAAGCTATTGGGCGAAGACGGTTCGAATAAGGAGAAGGCCAAATACCCTAAGATTGAAGCTTTGTAACAAGCAATTGTCCCTTTAAGTGGCTCAACTAAATTTTGCAAAGTTAATAGCTGCCACGTTTGAGCATTAACTACGTCGTCATTAACAAAGGTTTGGAAAACTGACCACCATAGCTGTATTCGATTCATTATCGGTGTACTCAAGCGTTCGAAATGATGTCTTACATCCCGTGCAAGGTTAATGTTCTACAATGCTCTTGTACAACCCCTAATGAATAACGGTGCCTGGGTTTGGGGTGACAGCTTCATCGCTCACTCCCATACCATACTTCACCTTTAGAAGTGCGCTGCCAGAAAAATAGTGGATGCTCCCTTGCACGCTCCTTCTACAGCTCATATTTTCATGGACAACATGTACAATAGCTATCATTTCCGTATATTTCTAATGCAATGTTGGACCCCGTCTACACGAGTCCGGAGAAAAACTTGCCCTGAGACCGCCTTTCATTTACACGGGACCCGCAGAAGCGCGCAAGTTTTAGGACAGCAAACAGTACTGCAATCTGTGACAGAATTTCTTCGGCTCCGTGTAAACCGATTGCACGCGCACAGGTAAAAAAATTCGTCCTTTTAAAAAATTGTACAAATAGCTTTTAAATAGCACGGGGAAAAAGTGTATTTTTAATGTATTTTTGGACTGATTAATTTTGAACATATTTTAAAATTCGTTTTAAATATATAGAAAATCGAAGGGCTTTTGGAAAGCTTAAAACGTGTTTGAAACAGTTTTTAAATACCTTACTTATCGGAGTAATAACAGGATACAGTTCTTAAAATATTCCAGACGTAGTTAATAGATAAAAATCGATATCCGAAATCAATCGATATCATCGATACTAGTCAAATTAATCCGCCGATTAATATCGATTGATATCGAAAATCGATAGAAATCGAAGTCACAGAAAAAAAAATTATCGATTCTATCGATTACCAAAATCGATAACAAGCGATGTAAATCGATAGTAATCGATAAGAAGCAATAATCTTGAAGTGAATATTTTGAACATGACGATGCTATTTGGCAAGCAACAGCCATGAGACCGACTTTAGCTTAACACATTCTATCAACAACTACTCCAGATGCAGTATTTCCCAGATTCCATTTTTTTGTTTCTTATGTTTCCTGGATTGTTTTAATAGATCTTTACATGTCCATTTAATCCAGACGAAGTTCTTTTTTAATGTGACCCACTGAAATCATGAGGACACTGATGTTGTTGTTTATTATGCTCCATTTTTATGGAGTTACTACAGCGACGGAAAGTTATTTTCTGCCACTTTCGCAGCAATTTCTTTCCTTATTATGAACTGCGCTTAAGCTAAAAAATGAAAACAAACATTACTTTGTTCCTGTTAGTGTTTTATTCTTTTAGTATTTTGTTAATTAAAAGAACTGCATAATATCACAACTGAATGGCTCAATAATACCGTACCGACAACATCGTGTTAATGTTGAACTTCTACCGAATAATGACTTGGTTTTATTAACCCATGTTTTATCAATCCAGTCCATGTTTTACCAATCCAGTCCAGTCCATATTTAATCACATGCCGGCTTTTTCTAGTCAAAATTGTTGTAGTGAAAACACAACCTACAAATATAAAAGTGTTTAAATTATATACATTACAAAATTAATTTTTACACATTATAATACAAAAATTAAAACATTTCCAACCATAAACATAGTTAGTATACACACTCAGTGAACTTGGGGATTTCAGCAATCTGATTGGTTCGCTATCTCGGACTTAACAATATTCACCTCCTAGCGAGTGGATAATGTCTGAGCTCGGTGTTTTTCCCATTTTTTTTTAGAGAACGATCTTTTAAAGGTCGACAAAATCTTAGGGTTGATTTTTTGCAAGGCAAGAAAAGACTTGGAAGGATTAAAAACGGCGTTTTTCCATTTACTGTAGCAGAGTTTTGTGCTCGATGGATTGTTTACAGCTCCCGTTTATTCGCGTAGAAGAAGCCGTTTCGTGAACTCAACGTTTCCTGACAAGAAAATTTGGACCAAAAATCGAAGTTTATTTATGACAAACAAATTTGAAAGCAAATGTTTGCAAAAATTCTACGTTTCAAGTAAACAGGAAAAAGAATGGTACAGGAAGGCGACGTCTTACCTCGAGCAACCGAATTTGCCATTTTTGTCAGCACTTCATGCGAAGAACAACACAACAACCCCTTTTGGCTATAAACTTGGCAAGTCAACAGAAAACAACAAAGCTCTACTTGTCTTCTCAAGTAAGGAAATAATTCAAACTTTTAACGGTTCTATTTAAGCCATTACGCTGTTCTTTGCGAAGTGATAAACTTGTGAATTGCCATGTTTGAAAATTCTGCAAAGATCTATTTTTTAACTTTCGCGTGATTTGATCCTTCAATCAAATCGTAATTTTAATGGTTTCCTCTCTTATTTTGTTGAGATCACTTCGTGTGTATATACTAAAACAATTATTCTTTTCAACCTCGGTGAATAGTGGCTTTAGGAATATTTACCTCGCCGCTTCGCGCCTCGTTAAATATTTAGCCACTATATTCACTTCGATTTCAAAGAATAATTGTTAAATAGTTTAAGTGGATAATGCTAGCAATTACAAAAATACTAAAGAGAAAAAGTCTAAAAAGTACAATTTTGAAACGACGGCAGCTGCGTATGCTTCTCTTGAAAAGACAGAAAATGTCAGTATAAACTACTTTTAAAACATTAGTTGAACTAGAAGTTCTTAATTTAGAGGCAAACCTCCAAAGTTTGCTTGCCGTTACAGAACTAGAGCGGTCGCCCTCTCTTCCCCTCGTATAACGCAGTGTATTAAAACTCAGGCACGCACTCCTCGATTTCTCCGGACAAATTTCGATACAAAGCTAATTTTAAAACTTCTTTTAACACTTAGTGTTGCCTGTTATTCTATAGGAAATACAGTCAATTTTTCTAATTCTACTTTAAGTTTACTGCATAAATTGTCAATTACAATTACAATTATCGTATTTTACGTCGCACAGATTTTTGAGATGCTGCTTATAGTACTGTTGCAGCTAAGCTGATAGTTTTCTTTTATAGTTTTTACCCTAATATTTAGAGCAAGTAGTACTGACGCAATTCAGGAAAACAACAACAAAAACGTTCTGCGATTTACCGTAAAACGGAGAACAGTTGATTAAGCAAAAGAAAAACTTCAAAGGCAAGTTTATTTAAAGGCATGGTTTGTTTACGCGCGGGAAGAAGACAGCAAAGATCAACCAGTTCAAAGTACCGATGACTGACTCAACCGAGGGCAAACTGAAATGTTTTCTCTTTTGATTATGTCATATGTATAAAAAATGGTAAACGGTGCAGCTGTGCAACCATCGTGTTATGGATGCACGCAGGAGGTTGCGAAGCACTCAAGAAGCTGGAGTTGCTGTCGGCTACGCCTCCAGATATTATTCGACAGAGAATCTGTATTTTTTTTAGTTTTTTTAATTTAATTTTTTTTATTTGCAATAATGACATTGAAATACAAAAAATACAGAAACACACTAAAAGGGAAAGAGAACAACAAAAAAAAGTAAACGGAAATTACTTACATCAACATACGTAATACTAATATACAATATCATTGCTTACAATTCACATTATTAACTTAATTATTAGTTAATTACATGTGGGAAGGCTAAGAGAGATAATAATTACTTCAAGTTAGTTTTTGTATTTTCCATTGTGTTTTTAAATTATTTATAAATTGCGTACAGTTAAGAGGCACCACATTAATTTTACAACTATATACATACTTTTTAATGAACAGGATGAGTGGTCCTAGTCGGCTTCTGAGGTTATCATTTATAGGACCAGGGATATATTTCTGCATCCGAATTTGCTCAGGGGAAAGAGATCCTCTCGCCTCGAGATATTTCTTCGACAGAGAATCTGTATGGTTATCAAAAGTAAGCTCCTCATCAAGTTCAAGCCCCAGTAACTTAACGCTATCAACTTGCTCTAGTCGAATCCCATTACTCAATATTGATCGAGCTGTTTTTCCCTTGTGGTAAGCTTTGACTTCAAATTACTTTTACTGATAAGTATTGCCTTGGTCTTTGAAGAATTTAACGGCAGCTGTTGGCTGTGGCCCTGTCATCAACATTCTAGACCTCACGAGATAATGTATCTTCCAGCTCCTCGATACACTTATAGTCTACTGATGACATTAGAGTTTTATTGTCAGCAAATAGATCTGCTTGAGTGTTTAAGTATAGGGGCTGGTCGTTAATAAAGATCACAAACAGAAGAGGTCCTAGGATAGAGCCGTGGTGTACCCCTGATGTGATGGTCCTTGTGGATGAGTGACTCTTAAATGTAACTTGCTGCAATTGCGATCGTTAAGATAACATCTGAAACAGGCTGAGGCACTGGGATCCAGCCTGTAAACTTCAAGTTTAGTAAGGAGAATCGAATGGTCGACCATATCAAATGCTTTTTGTATTCGACTGTTACCATTCCATTGACTCGATGACAGTCCAAATTAAATTGAAGGGAGTCAATTAAATTAAAAAGTGTAGTCTCTGTACTGAGGTTTTTTTCTGAACTCTGTTTGATTGACATAAATAAGGTCACTGTTGAACACATAATTTGATAAACAATCGTGCACATGCCGTTCTAAGCAATTGCTCGTAATACGGATATAGGGCGGTAGGTGTTTACATCATACAGTCCACCAGCCTTACGCAGTGCAGTCACCCTCAGCGTTTTCCATAGTGATGGAAATTTAACTGGCGAACTGGCGAGATAGGCTGTAATTCGCTTAAAACTAAAGTTGATATTACCGTATTTATTCGAATAAGCGCCCAACTTCGAATTAGCGCCTACCTCGAATAAGTGCCCTTTCTAAAGGCAGAAAAAGTTCATAAGCGCCCACCCCCACCCCACAGCCCTCCCCTTCCCACTCAAACTCAAATAAGCGCTCACCCCTACCCCCAGCCTACACCCCTTCCCCCTCCGACACAGAAAAAAGATTGAATAAGTACTAATAAGAGACTTTCACCAAGACGAATCCGTTTTTTTCAAAGTATTTTACAGAAACCTTGCATTGTTACATCTTCGCGTTTTGTTATGACCTTTTCTGGTTTTGTTGTAAAATAAACATATTACACTTGCTGGAAATGGTGAAAATTTAATAAGCGCCCAGCCTCGAATAAGCGCCCTCCTCAAATAAGCGCCCGCTCTTAAGGTCCAAAAATTTAATAAGCGCCCAGGGCGGTTAATCGAATAAATACGGTATACAACTATCCACCGAAGGGGAGGTGAATAGTGGTGAATATACCGATACGCGAACCGTCAAGGAATATACCTAGCTCTCTTCACCGACCCTGAGGGGAATAGTTGTTTTAGTATTTACCAAATCAGTTGGATAAAAATGAAGACAATAACTTTTGTAAATTAAAAACGTCACTTTGTAGGAACTTTGTTTACAATTTACAAACATTTCGCGGTTTTCGTCAAGTGATTTTTACGACTTTTGTTGCAAATTCAGCATGAAAATAATTTTCTACCTGCCAGTAAATACCGACCCTTTTCTGGTATTTCTTTGTACGACTTTCGCGAAGACTGAAACTTCAGAGTCATTGTCCCTTTAACTCTTACATAAGCGCGTATATTCGCTAAAGCCTGTTCTCATTTCTCTTTCTTTATTCTGACTGAAGAGAATTTCAAGGCTTTTTGGTAACGTTTCCTTTATTCTGACAATCTTAGCAGTAATTATAGTAACTTAAACGTACGTCAAAATAACAACCCTTAAGTTGATCTTTTCTGTCTTTCTTTCTCAAGTAGTTTAAGGCCTGGGATTAAGGCGTTTACTTGTGGAAAATGAATCCTTGGCTATAACTTTGGCATAGATTGAAAAATCTCCAGACCAAATTCGCCTGCATATTGGTACGAATGACCTGAAATCCAAAGAACCTAATATGGTTGCAGATACAATTGTAGATCTAGCGAGAGAGATTGAGAATTCCTTTGACGCCGAAATTGTTTTATCCGAAATAACAACTCGGATTGGTGCTCACGGCGATGCGGTGAAAACTGTAAACCGTCGACTGAAGGAGTTCTCTAGGCCAAACGGATGGAAACTAATAAATCACGCTAACATTACCCAGAACAGACTAAACAAAGGCGGTTTACATCTGAATAGAGAAGGTAACGACTCATTACATAGAAATTTCGTAAATTTTTTAAGGAATAATAATTGATCTCCTGGTTCCTTGAATGCCGAATCTCCTGTATCAGTAAAATCGCCGTATGTTTCTCAGGGCAATACTAGTTATGACTTGAGTAACATACGCAAAACAGCGGCTTCTAAACCCCCTTGTCTGTCTAATTCGCTACCCGCAAATCGCAGTTTTAAAATAGCGTCCTTAAATGTAAAGTTTAATAAAACATATTGATGATCTCAGAATTTTCCTTGCCGATAATCCAGTCGATGTCCTTGCAATTAATGAATCCAAACTTGACGATTCTATCAAAAGTTGCCAGCTCTACATCCCTGGTTACGAAATTACTCGTAGAGATAGAAACAGGAATGGTGGCGGTGTATGCTTTTGCATTAAAACTTCTATTAACTTTGTAATATGCCGTGACTTGAACCTGAATGATCTTGAGAATTTATGTTTAGAAATTCAAAAACCATATGCTCTAAGCCATTCCTCGTGGCAACTTGGTATAGGCCACCTTGGTCTTCAGTTGAACTTTTCTCATACTATGAGACCCTTATCGGAAAATTAGACTCTCTAGATCTTGAATACTATCTGATGGGTGACTTGAATTGCAATATGGC
>CALNXI010001245.1:62982-66850 GCA_942486025.1 Porites evermanni
TTCCGATAATAATCGATAGCAATCACTAACAATCGATTAAAAAACATTATCGACTTCTATCGGAAATCGATATTAATCGAGTCACATTTTTTTTCTTTTTTCTATGGATTGATATCGAAAATCATTATTCATCGATATTTGATATCGATGACCATTGATTATTATCGATTATAGGTTTATCGATTAACTGCGTGGGGCATATTTTAATTTGCAATACTATGCGGTCACATCGCACAGTTCTGGCCCGATTTTTCTAAATGATTTTAATCTTTATTTTCCTAGTAACGCTCCTAGAACAAGCTTGTAAAAATAGATGAAAAAATCTCACTTTGCAATATTATCCCTCAACAGTAAAATGCCCTAAAGGCGAAAAGAGATGTGATGGAGTAAAATGCATTAATGTTACGAAACGTTGCGACGGCTAAGCCGATTGCGTGGACGGTTCAGATGAGGCGGAGAATAATTGCTGTTTTGAGAGCGGAGATGGAAAAAGAATTGGTTAAAAATCAACTGCGCCTCAAGCGATTCTCAGTGAATGGGAAACGAGTGTAAAGTATTAATGAGTCAAATGAATCAATGAGTCATGAGTCATGAGCAAGAGAGAATGAGCTAAGACAGCGAATCCCTGTGCCCCATGATAATTTTTTTAAATCTATTTAAAGTTCGCGCGCGTGCTGCGAAGGTTATTTTTGTCTGTTGTTTCCGTGACCCGCGCGGTCTACTTCCACGTGAACGTGACATGTTTCGCCGCTAAGCATTTGAAGTTTGACAGCCATTATAGTAATTAGCGCCAGGAGCCGATGCTAATCGGCTACTGTTGTTGACATGTTTTTAGCTCATGGATGACGTAGTCATGCCATGGGCTTTTGGAGGCACTCGAATGGCACTCGATCACTCACTCACTCACTCACTCACTCGATTCTCATTAATTTATTCATTAAAGGCAGATTAAACACTGCACTCTTACCTCCCTTTCTTAGTATTGCGTTTGTTCCAAGTGCCTTGTGCGCATATTCTAGAGGGTGCTAGTAAGGCCTACATTTTTTTCCGACACATCATAGAGTAGCCAGCCGAAGATGGGTTTTGTATAAATGGAAATATTCTACAAAACACTGACAATATCTTTTGCAAGAAATGGACTTGGAATTGTTAAAAGGACACTGAAATAATGGAGTATGCATCATTGTTGTATATTTGGACGAATTGTACACATTTGTTCCCAGTATTACTTTATGTGGAGAAGATGCGATCGACAGGAGTGTGAAAGAGCTATCGCAGCCTGAGGATAGGATTTCATTCAGCGAAAAGCAAATAAGCCAAAGAGCGTTAGCTGCCAAAAAACGGTCTTTGAATTGTTAAAGCGACGTTGAGAAGTATCTATTGCGGTTTATTATTATTAGGACGATTTTGCTTGAATTCTGTAATTAGCTGATATTTGCCCAGGAGGCTTTTCTTTGTCGCTGATTCCATTTGTCAGTCCTATTGATGTAATTTCTACGGGAAATGCTGCGCCGGAATAAACAAGTTTCTAGAATATTCAGGTACAGACGGGCAATCGCGTAGTTCGACTGCGTCTTAATCACTTAGCTACAGTCTATAGGTCTGAGCACACACAGCTTCGAGATTAGTCCGTTTATTAAAATAACTTTTAGCTAGTGTTTAGCAAAAGCGCGTTCTCTGGCAGTTTAATTTAGCCATAAACGCCTGCATTCTGTACTTTATAGCTCGTAGTACATATACTAACCGTTACGTACTCTTTGTGAACAGCATATGGAAACATTTTTTTAAAAGCACTTACAAGGACAGAGCACGTACAGCTTCGGGCAAGGGAGCTTCCTAGTCGCTGGTGGAAAGCGTGAGTGCCATAGAGATGCCAAAAACTTACCGAAGAAATGCTGACGAAATGCTTAACACTGTATGCCAAAAAGCAGATGCCAAAAACCAAATGCTAATTACTGTATGCCAAAAAACACATGCCAAAGATTAATGTAAACATGATCTATCAAATATATCAACACAGAGAGAAAGTCATGAAATATAAGAAAACTAAGGAGAAAAGTTAATCTGTTACAGTGCCCAGGCAGTTTCAATCACCTGAATTTCAAGATGGAATGTTTTTTCGAATTTCTACACTACTTCAATTCATCCATGAGCTCGCTTCTAGGAGCCTTTGATTGATCAGCGCTTTCCGCTCATAATTCAGGAATGAATTTCATTTGCAAAGGAATTGCAGTATTGGAGTCAAAATTTCACTTTGAGATTAAAGATTGAGATTTTGTAACGGCTGGTAGCCTCATTTAAAGTAACGAATATTGAATTCTGACACACTGTGAAAACCAGAGGTAAAAGTTATCACGCGCGAAACACGAAACCTTTAAAAAGGGGCTGGCTTCAATTGTTTATGCAAATGTGCAGGATATTTTTTCTCTTTTTCCAGGAATATTTTTCGTTCAGAAACAGTACCTTTGCTTTTAAGAATTATTCTTGAGAAATTCAAACTGCATTACTTCTTCTTAACGTCTAATACTTGAGATGAATATTTCGCTGTGCAAACACAAATCAGGTCAGATGCTTCAAGCTGTTTTTAAAATAAACAGTCGCTATAAACCTGGATGCCAGAGAGTTTTGATGCGCGGTTTCCGGTTNAGCAGATGCCAAAAACCAAATGCTAATTACTGTATGCCAAAAAACACATGCCAAAGATTAATGTAAACATGATCTATCAAATATATCAACACAGAGAGAAAGTCATGAAATATAAGAAAACTAAGGAGAAAAGTTAATCTGTTACAGTGCCCAGGCAGTTTCAATCACCTGAATTTCAAGATGGAATGTTTTTTCGAATTTCTACACTACTTCAATTCATCCATGAGCTCGCTTCTAGGAGCCTTTGATTGATCAGCGCTTTCCGCTCATAATTCAGGAATGAATTTCATTTGCAAAGGAATTGCAGTATTGGAGTCAAAATTTCACTTTGAGATTAAAGATTGAGATTTTGTAACGGCTGGTAGCCTCATTTAAAGTAACGAATATTGAATTCTGACACACTGTGAAAACCAGAGGTAAAAGTTATCACGCGCGAAACACGAAACCTTTAAAAAGGGGCTGGCTTCAATTGTTTATGCAAATGTGCAGGATATTTTTTCTCTTTTTCCAGGAATATTTTTCGTTCAGAAACAGTACCTTTGCTTTTAAGAATTATTCTTGAGAAATTCAAACTGCATTACTTCTTCTTAACGTCTAATACTTGAGATGAATATTTCGCTGTGCAAACACAAATCAGGTCAGATGCTTCAAGCTGTTTTTAAAATAAACAGTCGCTATAAACCTGGATGCCAGAGAGTTTTGATGCGCGGTTTCCGGTTTCGGTCAATTCTTTATAGTGAGCGGTGTGCCCACATTTGTCTAGCGTCCTCACAAAATTCAAATGTTTGGCGGCTAAACATTCATGTTTGAACCCACTTTGAACCTATTTTCCCGTTAAGTGTCCTCGGTTGGATCCAAACGACGGTATCACAGCTCTTGGGTGTGCGTGGATGTCGCCGGAAGAGACAGTAGTCGTTTTTTGCAATAGGATGTAGTGGTTGTTTATTGCCAACGAGCCATCCGAGCGAAGACGCTCGGATGGCGAGGCGGCAGCAGAATAGAGCCGCGCAAGACTGGGCAATAGGCAGACAAATTCTCGATCGAGCTGAAAAAAGTGTAACCCAATGTAATGTAGATTCCCCTGAGACCAAGTGGTCAGTTGTGAACCAATCAAAAGGCAGTACCTGGCGCACGGGCTCAAGTTGAATAACAAACAAAATTTCACACACTTCCCGCCGTCGCGACTTCCTGTGTTTCTTTACCTAAATTTTTTCGTTAAACC
>CALNXI010001245.1:77411-82411 GCA_942486025.1 Porites evermanni
CTCGTAAGTTTCTGTTTTACGTGGTAACTTACGGGCTCACTTAAGGGCACACGTAACCTTGATATAGTACTTTATTAACGATTCACTCCTTTTTTTAAGCTAACCATCGGTGAGTGCAAAGAAAGTTAAAAGTCGTTTCCAACACTTTTAAGCCTCTCAAAAAATGAAATTTGCATGCAAACGTTATTTTTCTTCAATATCTACTGAAAATGATAGTTCTTCTTCTTTTTTCACAAAAGTGTACATCAGAAGTTAACAAAGCGCATTAGAACGAATTACGTGAAGAAAAATACTTTTTTTCACTTATCAGTAAAAGATCTCGTTAAATTTAGTAAAAACAGTGACGATACGGGACCTACATAGGTCCCGTAAATTTACGTGCTATTTTTCCAAAAAAAAAGTTTTATGCAACACCCGTAATTTCTGTTGCATAAACGACACTTAAGTGAACACTTACGAAAATCGTAAGTGCAACCACTTAAGTGAATTCCCTAAGTGGACCACTTAAGTGATTTCATGCAACTGACTTAAGTTACGCGTGCACGTACGTGTACCCGTAGTTGTTACGGACGTTTTATGCAACCGGGCCCAGAACGCGAAACACTGACCGGCTTAATCAATTCGTCAAATCAACTTGATCATTCACAACCCATGGCCAACCGTCAGAACAAACTCATTATAGTAGTTATTGTAGCAGTAGAACTGACTGACCCAGCCGAAGTAGTCAGCTCTGAATCTTCAGCTATGATATCTATATCCGGTCTCATCAATAGATCTGATGATGAAGCCCTTGCATGTAAAGTACCTGACGTGAACAAAGTTCTTAAGGAATGCTGCAAGCAAAAGAACTGGGGTTTTGTTGACCACTCTAACATTTCAATAACTAGCCACATAAATCGAAGTGGTCTTCATTTAAACAAGAAAGGCACAACGCGCCTAGCTCAAAATTTCATTAACCATTTACGTGTAGACTAGGATATTGCCGTCTGGGAATTCGACTCGGCTGATGCCCATAAGGGTACCGAGCGCGGTAAGTCCAACTGTGCCACAATCTTTGGTCGAGGTTTAGCCATAGCGTCCCTTAACATTAATAGTCTGTTGTTTCATATTGACGAACTTAGAGTTTTTATGTCCTCTTCAAAAGTTGATATTTTACATATCAACGAGTCAAAATTATACTCTACAGTACGTGATGACGAAGTTTACATACCTGGCTTTGAAATAGTCAGAAAAGATCGTAAAATTAACGGAAGGAATGGAGGTGGAGTATGTACATACGTACCCACTTATCTGATCGAATACGTAATGATTTAAATAATGATCTTTTAGACTGTCTTTTCGTTGAAATCAGTAAGCCACGAAGTACACCATTTCTGGTCGGTACTTGGTATCGACCTCCAAGTTCTCCACCCAATTTATTTAGCGAATTTGAGAATGTTATTGCTAAAATTGACGCGGAAAATAAGGAATTATATTTACTCGGTGATATCAACAGCAATTTGTTGCCTGAAGCAATTACAGTTAATTCTTCCCATCTGATAAACATTTTCGATATATATGGTCTTAGTCAGTTAATCACTGAACTAACACGTGTCACCCCGGACTCAAAAACATTTTAATGTCAATTAAAATTGATTTATACATAACGAACTCCCCAGAGAAGGTTACAAATTCCGGTGTCATTCACCTTGTCATAAGTGATCATTCTCTTGTTTTTTTGTCACGTAAGACTCAATACTGCCGTATTGACCCTGGGTGATTGAAAAACGGCAATTTAAACACTTAAACAAAGGAAAATTCTTAAGTGACCTCAATCAACTACCTTGGGCCAATGTTGATTTGTATTCTGATCCCAATGAAATGTGGCGTGTATCGAAAGAAATGTTTCTTGGCTGCGTCGATAAACACGCACCACTTAAATCCAAAAGAATTCGAAAAAAACGATCTCCATGGATTACTAGAGAGTTACTGATCAAAATCCGAAAACGATATTTCCTTAAAAAGAAGGCAATCTCCTCCAATAACCCGGCTATATGGGATCAATTTAGGTGTGCAAGAAACCAGGCAAATAACGCAATTAAACTCGCAAAATAATAGGTAATTTGCGCAAAACATGGAATGTTATCAACGAGCTAACTTCACGTAACAGTGGTAAGTCAACGAATATTTTGGAGATCAAGGTAGATAATAAAATAGCAAGTAACCCTATATATGGACATTGCTGAAACTGTTAACGATCACTTTACAAACGTTGCGCAAGTATTAGCACAAGATATTCCTGTTGTCGATGCTAATCCTGAGTCTTATTTAGGGCCCACTTATCATTCGTTTTCTCTGCAAATTCCGAGTGTTGATTTTGTTTCTAACGTTTTGTCGAAAATTGATGAAAAGAAAGCCACCGGTCTTGATAAAACTCCAAGTAAATTGTTAAAAATGGCTGCTAATATCGTCGCACCCTCTCTTACCTCAATATTCTCAAACTCTGTTCTCACTGGGATATATCCAAACGATTGGAAAACGGCCAAAGTGACTCCACTTTTTAAAAAGGGCATTAAATCGGACCCTAACAACTACAGGCCAATATCTGTAATCCCTAATTTCGAAAGTTTTTGAAATAATTGTTTGTAATCAACTTTTCCATTATCTAGATGATAATAAATTGCTACTAGGTTGCCAATCAGGGTTCCGTTCTGTACATAGTACGCTCACGGCTTTGCTTGAGGCTACAAATGCTTGGTCAGGAAACATCGACAATGGCCTTCTAAATGGCGTTGTGTTTATTGACCTTACTAAGGCATTCGACACCATTGATCATGAGATCATCTGGCGTAAGATGTCATACTTGGGTGTCGATCAGGCAGCTATAAAATGGTTCTCGTCGTACTTAAGTGGCCGAACCCAAAGATGTAATGTCAGTGGCAAACTATCATCTGCTCGTACCCTCAGTTGCGGCGTGCCGCAGGGTAGCATATTGGGTCCTTTGCTATTTTTAATTTACATTAATGATCTTCCCAACTCCCTGCGGGGCGCCGTACCAAGAATGTTTGCCGATGACACCAACCTTACGTTATCTGCTAAGACGTTAACAGAGCTTAAGCTAGCTCTAACCCCTGAATTAAATAACCTTAGCTGTTGGCTGAAAGCTAACAAGCTCAGTCTAAATGTTGCTAAAACAGAGCTAATGATTATTGGATCAAGACAAAGACTATCTGCCCAATGTGACGATGTAGAAATCAGAATTGATGACCAAATTATCAAGAGAGTCGATCATACCAAATCCTTGGGTCTTACCATAGATGCTCAACTCTCTTGGGGTAAACACGTTGAAGAGATTTGCAAGAAAGTCTCTTCAGCTATAGGCGCCCTAAAACGTGTGCGGCCCTTTATATCCAAAGAAACTGCAATTCAAATTTATAACGCTTTAATTATGCCTCATTTTGATTACTGCAGCCCCGTCTGGGACTGTTTGAGTGGTTACTTGAGTGATAAGCTCCAAAAATTACAGAATCGTGCAGCCAGAGTTATTACTAAATCACCCTTTGATGCGAGCTCAAACCACCTTCTCTCCACCCTCAGCTGGGAGAGGCTATCTCTTCGACGAAAGAAACAAAAAGCCTTAATGATGTATAAAACCATGCATGACCTTGCTCCAAAATATCTACAAAGTCTTTTCTCTCAGCGTCACTCTGCTTACAACTTAAGAAACTCTGAGGGAAGGCTGACCCTGTCCAAACCAAACACCAATTATTTGAAACGAAGCTTCTCTTACAGCGGGGCCATGTTATGGAATAACTTGCCCAAAAACTTAAAAAACGCTGCATCCGTTGAGCATTTTAAGCGAAATATCAAGAAGGTAGCTGATATATCGGATTCCCACACGGCAATCATGTAAAGCAGTTGTAATTAGTTTTAGTTTTTAACTTAAGCTTAACTGATGATTTCCCGTGTTTAAATAAAGATTTACATACATACATACATACATACATACATACATACATACATACATACATACATACATACATACATACATACATACATACATACATACATACATACATACATGTGATAAAAGATGACTGCCAAACAGACCAACAAGATAAAATTTATGTGTAGAGTTAGACTACGAGTAGTCCCCATTTTTTCTCGGGGATTGTAGAGCGAGGGAAACGCGAGCGCCCGTAAAAATTACCCCAGGCGAGAAAGGCGAGATGCCGTGGGGAAGAGGGAAAAATGAGGGACTACAGAAAAAGTCCAAGCTCTTGACCCCCTCTCACCGCCCCGTCTCGCCTTTCTCGCGTGGGGTGATTTTCACGCGCGCTCACGTTTCGTTCGCTCTAGTGTCCCTGAGGAAAAATGGGAATACCCGTAGTCTAGTGTAGAGTAGTTTTAGGCAGTTTTGTTTGCCTGTTCTTGAGTTTCTAATGCCGTAGCTATGTATAGCTCGGTACTGAGATGTTGTTACAATAATTTTTTAGATCCGGAAATGCTGGGTTTTGTAAATTAACTATTAACTATACCTCGGTACAACCGTAACATTTTGATAGTTTTCCCGAAAATTCGTTAAATGGAGGTGTTCGGTGTAACGAACCCTCGATATAACGAGCAAATTTCCTCAGTCCCTTGGCACTTCGTTAAATCGAGGTTCCACTGTCTTGTGACTGGATCCAGTGAAACATATTTTTGTAGTTTGGTAGATTGATTACTACTATATATTCATTACAACAAAGTGACTCTGTTGATATTTGAGTCACATGCACTCCAGGTAGATTTCATTCATATGCAAAATGATAGTTTTGGGTTTTAACTCTTTTCGGACAACGTGTCGACCGCAGTTAAGATTTCTTCGATAAAGGCCAGCTTATTAGCAGCCTATTTTTCTTTTGTTTACAGAGCCTTCGCCACCTCGAAATTTAACGGCAAAAAGTGTAAACTCCACAGCAATAAGAGTCAAGTGGGCGCAACCTCTTCATCCAAATGGCGTTGTACAGTACAAACTTTCC
>CALNXI010001245.1:87411-102845 GCA_942486025.1 Porites evermanni
CCGCGTTTACATGCCATTAATCTTGTAACCCCTGTATTCCGGGGTGCACTTTCTGACAGGTCGCTAGCACGTAAACAAAAAAAAGAAACCATATAAATAAACAAACAAATAGCGGGTTGCGGCTCCACAAGCCCCGCCCCCTAGTCGGAATAGGGTTAAACGTTTACATGGCAAAATTTGATCCCGGCTGAGAGTCTTATCCAGGTCTGACAGACCAGGCAACCCGCCTCGGTGGATCATCTTACCTGTCAGTTTCTTCTTTTCTTTTCTTTCTTTTTTTGAACGTTTTTGAAGTTACATCTCAATAATCCGAACCGTGGTTTCGTTTCACATATTCTTACGTCTGACGATATAATTAGCTGGTCATCTTCTATGACAGTTTTAAAATGATTTTGAAAGCAGATCACAATATTAGTCGTTTCCCAATCATTTATCCAGAGCCATCAGGCCCTCCTCTCGATGTTTTGGCTCTTACCAAGTCTTCCACGTCTATACTCGTCAAATGGAATCCACCGAGCGAGCTGGACAGGAATGGAGTCATTACTCATTACATCGTCACTTACAACGAGTCTCTAGGAAGCGAAACAAATATCACCACTTCTGACAATAGAACTAAGAAGTTAGTCTCAAGGCTACGAAAATATTCTCCTTATTACTTTACCGTCCAGGCTGTGAATAACATTGGTGTCGGGCCGCCGAGTGTTGCCGTAATCAACACTACAGCTGAAGACAGTAAGTAGTTGTTGCTATTTGTAATACCAGTTGTACCAATGCTTTCTAGCTAGTCTGGGAGCCTGCAACCTGATATTCCACATCCATGTTGTGGTCAATTTGACAGCTGTCAAAACAGAGTATCTGCTGATCAGTATCACATTACCATATCGCGGGCCCAGGTGTCGACCCAACGAGGTTGCGTGCTGTTTAGAAGTTGTCCGCAAGTTCCTAGGTTTTAATTGATCGCAGGCCAACTCCAAGTGGATTTCTNTCCACGTCTATACTCGTCAAATGGAATCCACCGAGCGAGCTGGACAGGAATGGAGTCATTACTCATTACATCGTCACTTACAACGAGTCTCTAGGAAGCGAAACAAATATCACCACTTCTGACAATAGAACTAAGAAGTTAGTCTCAAGGCTACGAAAATATTCTCCTTATTACTTTACCGTCCAGGCTGTGAATAACATTGGTGTCGGGCCGCCGAGTGTTGCCGTAATCAACACTACAGCTGAAGACAGTAAGTAGTTGTTGCTATTTGTAATACCAGTTGTACCAATGCTTTCTAGCTAGTCTGGGAGCCTGCAACCTGATATTCCACATCCATGTTGTGGTCAATTTGACAGCTGTCAAAACAGAGTATCTGCTGATCAGTATCACATTACCATATCGCGGGCCCAGGTGTCGACCCAACGAGGTTGCGTGCTGTTTAGAAGTTGTCCGCAAGTTCCTAGGTTTTAATTGATCGCAGGCCAACTCCAAGTGGATTTCTTTGCAATGGTAGGGTGTCTGGGAAGGCTATTTTTCGGGGCATGCACGTAGTAGTTGCGGCAGGGCCTGGAATACTGCTAACAAACAGCCCAGGTTGAGATTTCATGTCAGAAATAGGCCTTGCATGTGCAGGCAGCAATGAAGCAAGTAGACAAAGTAAGTAAAAGTAATACTTAATTTTATCGTTTCATACCGAAACTTTTATTTTTTCAGATCTGACTCGAATTGACTCATTGAGTCATTGACTCATGACTCATGACTCATTGACTCATTTGACTCATATAAAATGTCCGTTCTCATGGGAAACAGACGAAGCTTGCGTAGGAAGCATTCCGTTACAAGAGTCTTGATCAAAGATTATTTGGTGCTGTGATCCAATTTTTTTTCTCACAACAGCGCGCAAGAAAATTAAGTTAGTGATCAGCTGAATGTAATGTGTTAATTGGTGGGACTTCTTAATGTTCCCTCGTTTTAATTTTTGTTGGTTGCATTGTTTTGTTACTAAATTCATAGGCTGATAGTTGTAGTTACGGAAGCAACTTGTTTCAGTTCAGTAATACTTCGTTTTGTCTATTGTTTAACTGAGTGTAAAGTATTAATGAGTCAAATGAGTCAATCATATCTTTATTTCGAGAGAATCAAACATAGCCAGAGGTCGACGTTATTCATAACAATTATCAATTATTCTTTGAAATCGAGGTGAATAGTGGCAAAATAATTACCGAGCCACGAAGTGGCGAGGTAAATATTCCTAAAGCCACTATTCACCGAGATTGAAAAGAATAATTGTTTTAGTATATACACACGAAGTGATCTCAACAAAATCAGAGAGGAAACCATTAAAAAGTACGATTTGATTGACAGATCAGGTCAGCTAGACAAGCGACAGTTTAAAAATAGATCTTTGTAGAATTTTCAAACAATTCACAAGCTTATCACTTCGCAAACAATAATAACTTCAATAGAACCGCTAAAAGTTTGAATTGTTTCCTTACCTGAGAATAAAAGAAGAGCTTTGTTGTTTTCTGTTGACTCGCCAAGTTTATAGTCGAAAAGGTTTGTTGTGTCGTTCTTCGCATGAAGTGCTGACAAAAATGGCGATTCGGCTCCTCGAGGTAAGACGTCGTTTTCATGTAGTATTCTTTCTCGTGTTTACTTGAAACGTAGAATTTCTGCAAACATTTGCTTTCAAATTTGTTTGTCATAAATAAACTCCGTTGTAGGGCCAAATTTTTCTTGTTAGGAAACGCTGAGTTCACAAAACGGCCTCTTCTAGGCGAATAAACGGGAGTTGTAAACAATCCATCGACCACAAAACTCAACAACAGTAAATGGAAAAACACCGTTTTGAATCCTTCGAAGTCTTTTCTTGCCTGAAAAAAGACAACCCTAGGATTTTGTCGACTTTTAAAAGATCTTTCTCTAAGAAAATGGGGAAAAAGCGAGCTCACACATTATCTACTCGCTAGGAGGTGAATATTGTTGAATAGTCCGAGATAGCGAACCAATCAGATTGCTTAAATCACCAAGATCACTGAGTGTGTATATACTAATTCAATTTATACCTTAAAAAGGTTGCGCCGTGTTCCCTTGAAAACCCCCGAATTTTGTGGTCCTGCCAGCCGCTCATAAGCAATGGTTCCGTCGCTATTATAGAATTTTAATCATGTGAACGTGACCTCGACTTTTGCATGACATGCATGGAGCTCGTGAACTATTGTTTTGACACCAAATATGCCGATATTCTGTCGTCACGTTCAGGTCTATACCCTGGGAAAACAGGTGGGCATTTTGCATGCGCATGCGTGAATCCGCTGAACGACAATAGCGTGGGCGCATCAAATCTGATGGCGGGAAATCGAAAAATGGCGCGTAAAGTTACAGTCCTTTTAAAAGCCATTTCGTTGGTGCTTTGAATACCGTACAAAAAAATATTCTCCATGACAAAAATCGGACGTTTTCTAAGCGGATAATCACTTGTAGATTTTTCAGAAGTAGGTTTTCTTGGCCTTTTAAAGACTTGCAAGACTCAACGCCAAAAAGTCATGTTCCTGTATAAGTCTGATTTCCACTGCCAAAGCAATGCATTTCAATGGTTTGATTTCCAAACTCGTGGTTTTACTTATCCGAGAGGAAATGCATCGTAGTAATGTGCAGCTGCTTTAAGTCAAAAGGCGAAAAAAATTTACCACGCGAGGTCTATTTACTAGCGCGATGTCTCATGTTAAACTGATCGCGGAGACACGCGTTTATATATGCAACAAAAACATGAAATCTATGGTGTTTTTACAATTTTGCGAAAGTTTTCGCGGAAAATTTATAAACAATATTCTACAGGAAATGAAGAATGGATTGAGTTTGAGACAGCAACAATTACAAGTGATTATGTACTACATAATCACTTGAACATTTCATAAGCTCAGTTGCAGAGAAAACGAATGCACATACTCCGAAAAAACGAACAGTACTTTTATTTTTACTTTAACTCTTAAAGATACAGAGATTTTTCCTAAGCTACTATTTTGAAGCGACTCTTGAGTAACAGTAGCCTCCCCGCAGACGTCCTTTGGGGTTCGTTTGTCACGCATTCATTTCTGTGGGGGAGAAATGAATGCGTGACAAACGAACCTCAAAGGACGTCTGCGTGGAGGCTAGAGTAACAGCTCCTGTGTTTCACAATCGATTTCTTGTTATTAATTTATATTTGATGACAGTAGTGATCCATTCAAAACAGAGACTGGCCATCACTCCATAATTATAAATCTTACTGACGATGCTGTTCACCTTTAAAGCCTGTTTAAACATAAGACGGGAAGTTTGTAAAAGAGGTGCATATAATGCTGTTTCCTCAAAAAATGGATACTTCTGCTAAAGGACCCAAATGAGCTGGGATGCGACAACAAGCATGACACAAATGGATGGATGAAGTTGTCTCTTATTAATATTTCTGTTGAGAGCTTTTTACTGTATCCAGATGAACCCCTTATGTAAATTGTACCTCATGGAAGAATTATCAAGCAGAAACTGATGTATTAAACAATAATGTGGTTCAATACAGAGGAGAAGCTGGTCTCAGTCAACATCCTTTGTGAATGAAATGTCTCACAAATTAGCATATCAACAATTGTAGTATCCACAAAATGGTATCATTTAAGAATAAATGCGATTTTTTTGCAGCAGAAGCCAGGATTTATTTAAAAAGTGTATCGATAACGTTTTATTTCGTGCTATTTTGGGGTTAGGGAGATAGGCTAGATTTTCTTTAAAACGCCAAAATGTTATATTTATTTGCATAATGAAATGTAAACAAACAGTATAGATCAATTAGATGCTGTTGTTTTACACATAATTTTCTCTACCGTAAAAACACACAAAATGTACCTTATATTTCGGGTTTAAATCCTTAAAAAAACTTCGCTCACTCGCGATCAGTTGTTCTTCTGTCGCTTTATCTTTTCACTTTCCTTCACAACGACAACTGAGTATTTTCTTCAACTTCTACTTTTCGTTTCTTTATTTCATCGGTGCAATTTAAACCTCACCCGAGAGGCTATTTACCGCGCTAGCTTTTCGTTGGCGTGCACCAATAGGCAAATGGAAGATGGCTAACTGACCAATCATTTTTATGATATAAATGCTGGGACGCTGAACAAAGGTAAGTAGGCGCAAAGCCATAAATAGCTTTAAAGGTCAGCATAAATTATTTTATAATGAATTCGCTCTTTCACCGGCAGCCAGTGCAATGAGTCCAACAGTGGGGTAATATGGCTAAAACGGGACGTACCTGCAACTAATCTAGCAGCCGCACTCTGAACGCGCTGTAACTTACTTAGAGACTTCTCTAGTAGCAGGGAGACCATAGAGAAGGCTGTTACACAGGGACGGCGGAGCGTATTTCAAATGTGGGGCCTTGAAAGCGGGCGCCGAAGGCACGAGTTTGTAGGGGGGTCTGTGGGCATCCTCTCGCAGAAAATATTTAAATCTAGAGGCTCGAAAATGGCGTTTTCAACATTCTGCACGAGATATTTCTTTTGAAAAACTCAACCTGGATAAAGTGTAAAATGACAGGTACTTGATAGTGCTTATAGCAATATCATGGGGTTTTTGGAATCTTAATACATATTTCTCGGCCTTCCATATATCCCGTCCTTAGTACACTGGCATGCGATTTTATACGAGCTCTCCTTGCGCACGCTGGGAAAATGTTAAAAGCACGTAAACACGAAAAGTTTCCTACAGGTTTTGCCTAAATAAAGCAATTTCGATTTAAACATTGGTTTCACCTAGTGTATTTCACTTCTTTTCTCCAATAACTAGTGAGCAATAATCGAATTAACATTAACGGACGTAGTCTAATACTATTCAGTAAAAATGTTACCTGATACGATCCTTTGCTTAAAAATGACTTCGCATTGGCAACAGTAATTGTCAATAACAGTACCTAAATTCATAAAAACTATAAAATGGCATTTTACAAAGTCTATGACAAATGTTGCTCCATGTTTCATTGTCATGAGTTAGTAGTTCCGTGTAGCGACGGCCTTCTTAACTTAACTTAATCTGTGGTAATCAGGACCCTTTTCCTTTCTTTCCTTTTTTAACGTGTAGATTACGCGTAGCGTAAGGAACAGGTTATTGTGGGCACTGCGATATGCAAATATGCAAACTCGGGTGTGGACACTTTCGTAATCAGTCGGCTCCGCACGAAAGCCCCCGATATCAAAACGACAAGTGTCGAAGATCGATCGTTCCCGTTCCGCGATCAAGTGCTGAGCGTGTATTGTGTCCAGTTTGATGTTATGAGTTTGTACCTTTCACAGGACGATAAATTCTCTTAGTTCATGTGGACTTTGAGTGTTTCAAATTAGCCTATGGCCAACTTTGAGACAGACGTTTATGAACATTTGAAGATTTTTGACTCGTCCAGGCGATAAACATGACGAAAAGATCAGCAATTGCTCTTCGACCCCCAAGCTGGTCCAAGCTCACGATTCTGCCGTGAGTCTCACGATTTTTTAACTTTTCTCCCGACAAGACTCCCAATCTCATGATTTTTAGTGAAATATCATTCTGAAATGAAATGCTTCTTTGTTTAATAAAAACGAAAATGTTTACTGTTGCTGAATCTTAACTGATCCTCATGATGTAAACGCCGCGTATTGCAAGCTGTACAATGCCGTCAGCAAAAGACTTCGCGACGGTTTTGCGAGACACTTGTCGGCTATATGTTCTTCAAATGCGACAAAATAAGTTAAAGTACGGCTTTTACCGTCAAAACCCTGCTTGTTTTCCTCGAATATATCTTTCAATTCTTCATAAATAAAGTTCTATCAGCTTCAAACAGCGTCCTCCGGCAGAATTTCATGGACAAAAAACTGAAACTGTATTAAGTATAGAGTTTCTGTTTAACATTTAAAGTGGCCTTGGCGCGATGGATATCGCGTTGCCCTTTTACGTCGTAGGTCTGAGGTTCAACTACCCTCGGAGGAAATTTTTTTTTTCTTTTTTCTTGGTCGTTTTGCTTTTTGTTTTGTGTTGCTTTGTTTTGTTTTGTTTTGTTTTGTTTTTTTTTTTAACATATCATTTTTTGACAGACTTAAATATACCGATAGACTAATTGCAAGTCCATTACCAGCGTTCATGTCTAAAATAATTAATCCACAAGTTAGCAATATAGGTACCCTTTGGTCTTTACTCTTCATACCTACCTCATGCTAAAACCAAGAAAACATTTCCTCTAGAAAAGTGGGGGGCTAAAGCTCCCCCCCCCAGCCCCCCCGGCTCCACCGTCCCTGTCACAGTAGTCTACTCTACCTATAATAAAAGCATGAATTAAATTTCTTGTTGTGTCTACAGAGAGGTATTTTCTAATTCTCCTACTCTTATACATATGGTAAGATGCAGCCCTGCAAGAATTATTGATCCGGTGATTGAAATCTCAGGTTCTTACCAAGAAAATGTTCCTAAATTTCTAGCGGTTGAAACAGGTTTAATAGTCGAATCTCCTACCGACAACTTGTCAAAATAATGCAAACTTTGTTCAGCTGTTGAACGAGTTACTATGATCAGGAACTCTGTTTTGCTATCATTCAGTTTCATCTTATCCGTTTTCATCCAAGCCCCTACAGCCTTTATGCATTACTCCATAGCTTCTAAACACTCCTTCTCATTTGCATTACCCTTGGGTTTTAAAAGATAAATAAAGCTGCGTATCACCAGCATATGCATGCGCAGAAGGCGAATGCTTCTTAATGACCTGGAACAACTTGTTAGCATAGAGGGTGAAGAGAAGTGGTCCCAGGCATGAACCCTGTGGTACCCCACATGTTAGCTGGAAGGTGCCAGAGATCCCATCACTGAATGCAACACGCTGTGATCTGTTCGGCTGGTAAGAGTGGAATCAAGCCAGCGTCTTCCCTGTGATGCTAAATGTTGTTTCAAGGCGACTAAGAAGAACGTGAGGATCAACTGACGATCTATACTCAGAAGAATATCATTTTGCACATTTAAAAGTGCCGTTTCTGTGCTATAACGCTTCCTGTAGGCAGATTGTAACTCAGGGAGCAGTTCATACGCAGTCAAATAATCACAGGTTTGACCATAAACAGGGCGTTCAGTGAACTTAGAAAAACCGGAGACTTATCGGGCGCAAGTTGCTGAACAAAGGCTCAAGCACCGCTTTCTTTAAGAGCGGTGTGATCAACGCTTTCCTCCAGGCACTGGGAAAGCAGCCTACAGTCAAGGAGGAATTTATGAGATGGGTAATCACTGGTAGCAATAAGTCCAAACAATCAGCAACCAAAGGCGTAGGCATGGCACCTAGTGCATAGTACTTTTTAGACGAGGCCATAACATGAGGCCGAACCTCACCCTCAGTAAGCTTGCGAAAGAACTAAAGGCCAAACCTTCGTCTGCCGGAAGTCGTTCATCGGCTGGAAGTCGTTGATCGGTCGGGAAAAATAAATACAGCAGAAGCAGAATAGAAAAACAAAGCAAAGTAAGTGAACAAAATTACCCCTGCAACTCCGCTTCAACTTCTGCGGGCATAGCTTCTTCCCCCAACTCTGTCACACGCGAAAGTCGTAACTGCTGCCTGAAGTCCAAGAGAGAGGATTACCGCACCATGACAGACAAGACAATAGTTACCCGCTTGGAAACGATTTGGGAGACGGACTATGGTTGATTGGTCAATGTCAAGGGATACACATTTTATGTTACATGAACTATTTCGCTTGATACAAAAAGGGTGAAATTACACCATTTTATATTATCAGACAGAAAGAAATAACTACCAAATATGCCATTTTTGTTAATGAAAACACATATTTGTCGGGGATTTGCTAAACTTTATGTTGCCTGTGTAAATAAGCGAATTTTATACTAACACCCAGTCTCTTAATAAAGTAAGGGTCGTATTTGATTCTTTTTTGTGCAGGATAGATAGTAAACCATTAAATGAAAATGCTTCATTTTGATAAAATGTATTTACTTTTTACCAATCACTTAACCATGCTAGACGCTTTATTTTTGAATCTAACTTCCTTTAAAACAAAATTTGGCTGAACTTTCTACATAGTGGATCTTTTTTGCAGTGCTTAGCCCAGAGAAAGGGACATCAAGGCCGTTCAATGTTGGTTTAGCTGTCGGATTATGTCTTGGTTTCCTCGCACTGGTTACTTGCGTGGTCATAGGAACGCTGTGGCATAAAAAGTCAAGACGTAAGGTAAGCGTTTACTTTTTTCACACGTGCCTGTGTAACAAAAACAACAGGAAGCATGAAATACTACCATATTTTAAACTTATTTTTACGTGGATGACAAGAATAGTATAATAGCAGAAAACCCAGTCGGAATAACTTAAAGAGACAAACAGGCTGTGTGAAAAAGAAAAGAAATTAATCAAAGCGTATATTAGGTACTGAACACGGAAATTAAAGTTGTTGATGACAGGGTGACAGTCTATACTGCCGGGAATAATTCATCGAGAAGCGAGCGGAAGTGAGGTTAATAAATCTGTCGGAATTTGTTTCGCCCATGGCTCTCACGAAATAGCCAAGCGAAATGTCATCTTACTTTGGTCATATTTCTTTCTATCGGTTTGGTATCCAGAGTTGCCTAGCAACGATGTCGCGACTAAGCTCCAATTAACGTCATTCAGTCTAACGTCTCGTCTCAGTAGGTGCATTTTTCGGTTTCCAGGCAACACTTCCATGGAGCCGGTTGACGTCAAGGAGCATAAACCAATTCGGCTAACTCAATGTTGTACCCAATTCAAACCCTTTATTTTTTAAATGTGAATTTCCAACTTATAATGCAAATACAGTGCACAAAGAATCTTAACCCCGAGAGCTCTGAATTGGGTACAACATTGCGGTAGCCGAATTGGTCTATTGGCAGGGGCACCCAACGACGGTTTCCTCCATGCATTGAAAACACTTTTTAGGCTATCCAGAGTACTTTTAGATCTCTAGAAATACATTCTAAGCGGCGCTATAAAATTTGTATCTGTTCAGTCGTCCTAGGGCAACTTGAGTCTTTTCGAAATTACGAGGGCCTCCGTATTATTTTCCCGAAAATTTTAGGTGCAATTTTAAGTTTTACGAAAGTGAGAATTTTTCTGATTCCTCCCTCCATCCCCTGTTTGAATCCGAAAATTTTAGGTTTCCTTTTTCTACGAAAAAAAGGCTAACTTGGGTACTGAAATGGGAAAATGGGGTATTTCCTGGGAAGTCGTAGTGGGGGTGCACTGTCCGCCTCATCTAATCTTTACACTATTTCAGAGCAATATCTATAAGGTTAATGTAAGAGAGTTTCTCCCCCGGGATAAAACGGACTGCCTGCTGAAGACATCCTGTTCCCCTCAACTGACCTTTGGATCCCCAATTTAGACCGGCATCACTCCATACCATACCGATGCTAACCTTTATCTGAATAAATAATGAGGCATCAAGTTTACAAAAATATAGCTGATTTGTAGGTATTTTACTTACTTTATTTTATAAGGTGTAACGTAAATGGTCGAGAGGGGGTCTTATTTTGTTTAATTTTCGCCAAATGTTTGAACTTGAAATCAGATTTAATTGGTGACTTGGAAGATTGTGTGGTAATTTGTCATGCTGTTTCGGAGCAGAGACTTGATGTCTGGGCCTTGCATGAATTTATACTTTGAAAGTTAATGATTAATTTTCGTTTGTTTTTTTGTTATTAATAGCAACACGTCATTGAACCTCCAACTGGTATGACCGCAATAAATTCTATGGGGGAAGAGATTGATGCCATGTCTACACCTGATTACAACGACAACAGTAACGGTATTATAGATTCTGTTCAAGAGGAAACAAGAGTACTGCTCCTTGGCGACACAACCGAAATATCCTCTGTATCAAGGCCGTCTGCCGGTACTTAAAGAACGTTTGATCCTTAAAACCAACTTTTGACAACAACGTTTAACAAAAAAAATGTCATTACTACTCATGGTGGCAGCAATGAGGAAACTTAAAAGAAACATTGTATTTTTAATTCATAATATTACATGGCTGAGGCTTGTTTGAATTTAAGTGGTACAATGCCCACAAATTGCTCTGCGTTAGAGTTCCCCTACCGCCTGCATTTTTTTTAGACCAATGTTATTCCGGAAAAAATTATGTCTTAAGGGAAAGTGCAAAATCTCCATAATAGAGTGGCAACAGAATCGAAGTCATTTATACCGTTAATTTGGAAAATATTTCATTTGTACAACGATCGTTGCTACAAGAGTAACAAGCAAATAAAATGGACTTCAAAGTCGTTTCTTTTTCGATGTCGACAACCAGTTCCGCGCAGACTGGAACATAAGAAACTATTTTGATCCAGTTGGTTGAATTACAAAACCTTGCTCACCATTTACCAGCTTCTCCCAGCTTTTCGTCGTAAATATTTCAGATTTTTAAGCTTAAAACGCTCCAAAATACGACCGCACACCACGTCAAACAACATTTTAGTCTCTGCCGTTGTGAAATCTGTTCCAGGAAAAATAATTTATGCTGCCTAGTCGATTTCGGCAGGTAATGATGTGATTGGTGGAAGTTGATAACAACAAATCCACGCTTCCAGTTGTCTTTTCGCGAAGGAGCGAGAGCTCATTTCCCAAAAAAGGCCTAGAAATCGAGGCTATTTTAACAAGGGAGATACCTGTTAAAACACCAACAACAATCGTCAATAATTTAACGTTTCTATTTGTCTTGCTTGTCTATTCCTTTTTTGGACGACGTAGAAGACTCTCGAATTGTCCTGGCATATTCCTCTCGGTTCTATTATTGGAAATACTTTGTTTAACCCAACTACGACAAATAGGTTGCCCAAAAAGCATAACAAAAACCCTTTGACATTTCTTTTTAAATTTTATAGGCAACAGACTTACCGTTGACATGCCTGCCAAAAGAACAGTGGAGCCCAGCAAGCCGAATGCTTGCAAGATGCGCAGTCATAACATCGGGAAAGACAGCACTTGCATAGGACAAGAAAATGCTTTGCATGGAGAGAGGTACATTTAGTGTAATGCAGTTCCATAGTGTAATCTTTGAATATCGATTAAATAAGCGGATCAGTCTCATAATAAACTCTTTAGAACCTCTGTCTCATATTGATGTCACCCATGTAAAGATGCACTATAATAGTACATTAAAAACTCTTGCCTTCTAACTGACCAAAATCGTTTATTTTCTTCAAAAAAGAAGGGAGTCATAAAATAATAGTTTCTTGGTGTTTGGCACTGTGGCAATCAGTAGACCCACCCCACACAGACATAGCTTACCCATGCAGTGCTGGCTCGCGTAACACTGGTTATAACTCTGACCAATTACTAGCGAGAGCTCTATCTCAAGCGTGCGTTTGGATTTTTTCCCTAGGGAGTGGCTTTCTGCGTATAAATAAACACACGTACAAACAGATTTGCCCAGTTTAGCTGCAAGGGCGGGAGGGTTGGTTTTCCTACTATTCCTTGATCTTTTCCGATAAACAAAGTACCTCTGCAAATCGTTGTTTTGTCTGTTTACTTTCCCGAGGCGCCACCTGCTGCTGCTCCTGCTTCACTTGCTGTTTCTGCTCTGTCTGTCGGGAATTCAGCGCCAGCTAATACTGTTGTTGCTACCCCACAAGAGTTAAATTCATTTCTTAACTCTATATTTTGCTTTCACTAAGTTTACTTGTCTCCTGATTGCCCTAGTCATTTTTCTTACGTCGGTATTTTTGTCGGTTGGGGCCGGCTTTGAAATACTGTCTTGACGTTTCCCTTGTACGGTTGGGGGCTGCTTTAATTTAGAGTTTTAGCTTCACTTTTGCGGCAAAATTCAAGTTTAGAATTTTACGGTAGAAAACGAGTAGATAAAAACAGTTCAAAACAATTCTTACGGATAAAAAATTAAGTGAAACTACTAATTTGTGGAGAGAAATAATGAACAGTAAACGACAATTGAAGGGGAAACTTGGTCATGTCAGTGGTAAAAATGCGCGTTTGTCTTTTGACGAGGCTGCCTTGGCTAATTACGTTTCAATGAGAACACACGCTGTATACTGAAATTCTCGCTTTATAATTTCATTCACACGATGGTGGCCGAGAATAATTATTTTACGTGCTGGTTTGGCTTTTGCTTGTTTCTGTGAACGTAACTATTTTCTCGTCTTATTCGTTTCCATTGTGTCCGACAGCTAGGAGTTATCTAAAATCCACATGCAGCTTTTGTTTTTTCTTGTCTCGTTATAGTCGGTAGTAGCCGGGTAGATTCACTTTATACTTTCCTGGTGGAGGCCTAGTATAATTTTCCGTTCTTACTGTACTCCTTTGTTTGAGTGTGCGTTTTATTTTCGGTGGTGGCCGAGAAAACTGTCTTTTTGTGCCCGGTTGTGGCTGAGTAATCTCGTTGACCGAAAAACGGCAATTAATTTTCCTAGCTACATTACGATGTACTTAATAGTTAAGTTTTTTATATTTGTATATGCATAATTCACATTTTATCTTGTTTTGTATTTTTAGTTTGTCGAGCGTTTTTAACATGAGCCTCTGGCTCGGAGGATTGTGCAAACACTTCCCATGTCTTCTACATTAAATAAATCATTCTATTCAATTAACATGGTTGTGGCCGAGAGGAATTGTCTTTACCTGCTGGATGAATGTTTTTTTTCTTTTGTCAGTTTGCGAGCAGGCCGCGGAATTCTCCAAATCCTGCAATCTGATTGGTTTCGTCATTCTCTATGAACTACTATGTCGTTCTTGGTCTTTCCCCCCACTATTGATTTTTGGTTTCACTTCTGAATCTAGGCCGTTGTGAAAGTGGTACTGCCTCCTCTTCTTGGATTTTCGTTTGCACAATAACTGGCCGTTTTTTTTTTCTTTCATCCGGCGTCCGAAGCAATAACGCAGGAATAAAAAAAGACAAAAGACAAAAGAAGTGAAAGGGAAATTAAAAAAAGAGAAGTTAGTTTACACGACAGGATATTCGCAACTTGTCACCCATCCAGCTCCTAACCCCACCCATCAGGTTTAGCTAAACAAGTGTGTCTATTATTATTATATTTTTTGCGCCGCATTTTCTTGCTGGCAGCCAGTCGGATTTCGACCTAGTTTGCAAGTTATTTTTTCCCTTACTAATTTCCCCAAGTCTCAACTTTTGCTGTGTCTTTTAACTTACCGCTCGCTGGCTTAAATGTTTATTTNTTTTTCTTTCATCCGGCGTCCGAAGCAATAACGCAGGAATAAAAAAAGACAAAAGACAAAAGAAGTGAAAGGGAAATTAAAAAAAGAGAAGTTAGTTTACACGACAGGATATTCGCAACTTGTCACCCATCCAGCTCCTAACCCCACCCATCAGGTTTAGCTAAACAAGTGTGTCTATTATTATTATATTTTTTGCGCCGCATTTTCTTGCTGGCAGCCAGTCGGATTTCGACCTAGTTTGCAAGTTATTTTTTCCCTTACTAATTTCCCCAAGTCTCAACTTTTGCTGTGTCTTTTAACTTACCGCTCGCTGGCTTAAATGTTTATTTACTCTCTACTATTTGGTCATCTTTATATAAGCCTGGTAATTGGGGGCTCCCCTATATTTTACATCAGCCCAGCTATTCAAAATGAAATTCAGTTCCGGAAGCTTTACTTTACACGCGTGTCTCGTTTTCGTGCTTTATCTTTGTTGTCCTGGAAGGGAAAATCCTGTACTGGAGATTTCAGGATAAATCCCCTAATTTTACGAGAGGAATGTAGTCATAAGTACATATTCCGACTGATGCGATGAATTCAGGCTGGGGTTATGTGACTTCCCTGTTAAATGTGGAAATTTCATTGAAATGCGTGACTACCGGTCACCTTCCGAGCGCCCCCTTGCCGATTATCATCAGAGAGGGTCTAGCACTCAAAAATACCTTCTTGACTGGTGTCGCTTCCGCCATCGATCCGGAGTTGACACCTACGTGGACATGTAGTCTACCGTTAGTTCGCACTTGGACAAGGCCTACTCTGGGACCTAAAGTCGCCTAAAATCGCCCAAAGTCGCCTTAAGTCGCCTAAAGTCGTCTTAAGTCGCCTAAAGACGCCTTAGGTCGCCTTTAGTTTCCTTAAGTCACTAAATCATTCAAATCTTAACGAGGTTCAAATTGTCTTGTAGTTATTACTTTTTTAGTTTTGTATTTCCAGAATGCATGATTTGTCATAAAGTGCGTAATAACCCGTGTTCAATAATGTTAGCCACAGACCCACCCCACCCCCCACAAAAAACTCCCACGGTGACTTAAGACCCATTAATTTCTTCTCCGGCCCTCTAATTTATACATTTAATTACTTTACACAATTTACTACACGTGATAATTAGTCGTAAGCAATACAAGAATAATCATTCCTGTATTGTTTATGCAAAAATGACAACATATAGTACACAACTTTATCCAGTCACTTGTACAGGTATTTTATTAATTTCATCCGG
>CALNXI010001245.1:112919-142613 GCA_942486025.1 Porites evermanni
TCCACTAACTTGAGACGGGTCTATGTTTGTCTTGGCTCGCAACGGCTTTAGAAGAGAGTCAAACTTTCCATAAGTCAGAGTAGTCAGGCCTCCCTCAGTTGATGCTGGGATGATAAAGGCTGGGCCCGATAAAGGTACCAAGCGAAAGGCATGTCTGAGAGCTGTATAAGGGCAAAGTGGATACTGGGCAATGCGATGTAACGGGACAGTTAAAATACGCTGACTAAATTGGATGGTCTTTGACCATCGATTGATGATGCTGGTCCAGTCAGTAAAGAAGAGAATGTCTCCCCTGCGTAATGTTTGAACGGGTCAAACTGTGTGAATCCTTTGTATTGCAAACTTGCCTTACGTAGGAGGCCAAAGAACGTTACTAGGCAAACTGCCCAGAAAGTTGCATGCAAAGAGTTGTCCAAATTTAAGTGACTCTTGAAGGCTAATAGGAAATGGGGTGTAATCGGTTTCTTTTGGGAAACTGTTAAACCTTTTACCTTTTACACACTTGATTCCTCGAAGTGTAGTTGCCAACTGAGAATTGTTTTTGGTTGGGTCAGTAAGACCATGTTCAAGGTGTAGAATGCGAACCGCATTTAAATAAGCTGGGATGGAGGTTGCTGAGAGTGACCTTGCCAGAAAAGCTGCATAGCGAGTAAGGGTTAATACTGCTGTTGGGAGAAGCTGGTAACCGTAGTAAACACAAAAGGATAGCCATGAACGCCTTTGACTCAAGTAGGTGGACTTGATGATAGGTACATCTGCTTGGCGCCGGAAATTGGTGACTTCACGGTCAAGTTGCCGCTGATCCCTTGGATCTAAGGGGAGCAAGAGGCAAGATTCGAAGTCATTTGATCCAGGTAGGGTGTTGGATGTTCCTGGGATATGCTTCACGATCAAACTGAAGTTGCAATACTCCTTAAGCCAAAACAGAGAACGAATCCAGTCCATGGTCACCGGACAACAGGTTGAGCCTTTGTTTAGAATGGCTGCGGCCACCTGACTGTCTGTCTTGATGATTACTCGATGACCTGACCAGAAAGGTGCCCAACGGTGTGCAGCTAAAACAGTGGTAACAGTGGTAACAGCTGTAGGAAGTTCTGGGACGACTGAGGGGAACAAAGTTTTACAGTTGTGTGCTGATAAGAGGCAGATCCACCACATGAGGTCGTCTCTTCCATTTATATCTTGTAGTATTTCTAAATTTTAATTCGTCGAGTCTATTTTTATTAGTTCTAAATATTTTATTTACGACTGAGGGCCACTAGTTCATCAGTGTTTACTGTCATGTGTTACCCTCATTAAATAAAGTCGCTACCTACCTACCTACCTACCTACCTACCTATGTTTAGATAGAGGCGATGGTAAGGGCATTTAACCGAGGCTGCCATGGGTAATAAGACGCCTCAGAAATGCGCGCCCCCTCGAACAACACGTGCTGCCGAATTAAGCCTGCCAAGGAGTCGTTGTAGGTGAAGCTTGGTACATAAGCGTTTTGAGCTTGTTACCTTAAGAAGGGATAACTCAGACACACGATCGTGGGACAGACGGAGCTCAAAATGAACAGTGTCGATTTCAACTCCAAGAAAAATCAGACATTGGGCAGTGTAGACAACTTTGGACCAGTTGACAGAAGCCGCGAGACAGGGTGTCAAAAGTTACCTTTGCACAGACGTTGGGTTGGTTCGATGAAAAGGAAGTCATCGAGATATGCCAGCACAGTATACCCTCTCCGGGCCATCATACGACTAATCGCTTGTGCGAAGCGATGAAGCACCATTGGTGAGGCCCTGGCTCCAAATAGGAGACGCTTAGTCATAGAGGTAGGTGGGGTGTTTTGAGTCGTTGAAGCACCACGACATTCCTGTATCTCGCCAGCCGTCGGGGTGTGTGCCAACGCTCCTGTATGCATGTTTTAAGTCAACTTTTGGCAACCAACGACCAAGTTGACAGGGATTTACTGCATCATCAACAGTAACATACTTGTAGTGTTCTAAATCCATATATTAGTTAGAATTCATCATTAAGGGTCGGCTACAATCCATGATCATTCGTGATTCATTGGAGTCCTTTTTTGGTACAGCTTCAAGGGCGTTAATAATAATGGGCATGCTGGCCTTGTCTGCTATAGCAAAGTGATCTTTTTCGGAGACCTTTGACTAATTGCGCTTCAATTTGATTTTTAGCGCCAGGCCGCAAAGCAGACTTATTGTTATGTGTAAAGGCATGTGAAACCGTTGAATGAGGAGAAAGGAGCTTAACACAATCCAAGATAAAGTCCATGTCCGGGTCATTGTTTAGTTCTGTTGCCCAGGTCTCAAAAAGTAAGTCTTTGGAGACCTTGGCTGCTTGGGGCTGCTGCTTAAATTCTGAGAACGGCCCTGCATGAATAGGTGAACTTTCCTCACACTCTGCGGGAAGTGGTGTCCTTAAGACGGGATCAGTCCCGGCATTTAACAACGTGATCGTGACAACTCCTGCTTGTTCTGTAGTCAAAATACCACTCGGAGGAAGATCTGCAGTTGAGTATAGACTTAGTATTTGGTTCTTGAGCAGTAGCAGACTGGTGCTGCCATGGTGGGTGGATTCCCAAGCATTGCGGTGTGATGCAAACATGATCATATTTACAGGAAGAGACAAAGCGGCAACCTTCACGTCGTTGGTAATCGTAGCAAACCTGCTACGTGTTGCAAGGAGGTGGGCGCGGCGGTGTGGGAGTTGGATCTGGTCTGTGGAGTGTTTGCTGGGAGATGAACTGGCTGTCAGTACCTAATTTACAGTTTGTCGAAAACTGCATTCTGCGGTACAAATCATCATATTGCATCACTTTCGATAAAGGGTAACACTTTGCTAGTTCAGATATCTTTGAAATATACATAATATATTGAAGGATGTCCTAGGAGGTCGAGAGCGACCCATTTGTCATGAGAATATGCATGATACGAAAGTTAGCCGCTGACCATTGTGAGAATGAGATTTTTTCAAGAGAGAGTTTCTTGTCCTGAGCAGTTTTTAATTCTAACATTACTAGAGGTTCCAAGCACGTTCTCCTTAACCTCATGTAGTGCTAAGGGGAGGGAACTAATGAAATTTGGGATAAGAAGAGGACATTTACTTCGCGAAGCAAAGGGCTTAAACAGTGGCTGCGCTGGGTCTTGTTCCTCTTCGGTTAAACCCAGTAAGATGGGGTCTCCTAAGGAATCCATGAGGGATTTGAGCTCAGATTGAACAACTGGGTCTTGCTGGAGACTTTCCAAAATTTTTTTTTCCGACAAAATTACCCTCAGGTGTTGTTGTTGCGGTCGCCGAGACCATCTTGGGCGCACTTTGTTGCGTGGATTCTCGCTGTAGCTCCAACAGCTCGAGTTTTGTGCGAGTAAGGTCCAGTTCGAGCTGTAAATCGTGGTTTCGTTGATCTTTGGTCGTTCTGTCGTTTACAGTGGGTTGTTCTGCCTTAAAGTTTGTGACTCAGTTCGCGTTTGACTGCTACGCTCATCTGTTGAGGTGTTGTGAATTCTGCTACAAAATGATCCGCGACGAAATCTTTTAGTTTTATCGGATGTTTCGTTCTCCTGCTGCTCTTTCTAGTCGCCATAGTGTAAACAACGACAACAACACACCATAAGAAACTATTCTGGAAAATAAACGTGTATTCAGCGAAGCTACGATATGTACAAGTACATGGCAAAAAGCTGCGTAGAACGCATGACCGAGAAAGAAACTAGTGCCAATCCTCCCTCCCTTCCGCTAGAGTTAAATGCAAATAAATGCAATTATTATAGACAAAAATATGTACAATCATGAAGGCAAATATATTTAACAAATAAGATTCAAGTTAAAAAAGTATCATTTAAGCTATCATTTAGAACAATTATGATCTAGGAAGACTTATTAGACTGTTGACATGAAGCCATTTAAAAACAATTCTTGGACCTAGCTATTGTTCTTACAAAGCGGGAGATAATACGTGCGCGGGCGCCTTAGTTTGAATTGTGTGGAAAATATTAGCCGCAAAAGCTTTCTCTGTTTATGCTGGCTATTGCTAATTATATTCTTGAAAGTGCGTAGACAAATGTTGCAATGATGTTCTGCAATTGTCGGGAGGCCTTAGTAGCCTACTAAGCGCATGACACTACATAATTTTCCCATAACACTGAATTATCTCCACCCTCTCGGCACCTTACCATCATGCACCTGAACACACGAGCGACGACATCAGCGTTTAAGGAGTTTAAGGAGTTCTTACTGCATGACTATCAACAGTTATCCGCAGCTAGACATTATTTCCCTTAGTGAAACTGGACCTAGCTAAGGGACCAGCCCCAGATTACTTCATGGGAAATGCGCGCGTAAGATTTTTATTTACGATTTGAGTAGTATCAGAAAAAGAACGAGTGAGCGCAGCGAACGAGTGAGTTTTCTGATACGTATTAACTGTGTTTATATCATAGGTACTGAGATTTGTTCGTGTAATTTAGTAGACAAATTGCACAATTGGGGCGATCAAAACTGTAACAAGTAGTCAATTTAAAATCTCTCAACAACAACTAAGTAAATGAAAGCCTATAAAATTTAGAACACTTACTGTGTTGTCCAGCCAGAGCGTTTTTTTAAAACAGTGCCTCAGGACTACACATACCGAGCAAACCCTTCTCGTACAGTATTTTTAACTCTTCGCTTGTCAAAACTACCGATGCTTTGGGTTTATTCCCTTTTCCTTGCTTCTTCAGCTGTTTTTGCTTGGATTGAAGAACTTGTCTGGTTTTCTCAAAGACCAAGTTGTTGATTATGCCGGCAGAATAGCCCTTTTTCTTTAACTGTCGTACGAAACTGGCCTTTAAACTTCGAAGCGAAGTCGGCTTGTATTCGTTGCCATCTTTAGTGCGGACAGAGATGATAAGTAAGCTAATGTGTCCATTCAGCTCAACCGTTGGAATATCTTCAATTTTCCTGTCTTCGTCTTTCATTTTCAAAGATCTTTTAAACAATCTTACCTTATTATAGGAAATTAACGCTCCATGAAATTAAGGCATTGGAACCCGACTTAAATTAACGCGAATTTAGTGGGAAACGACTTTCGAATAAAGAAAATTAACGCGAAGGAGGAGGTAGAATTTCATAATAAAAGAAATTAACGCGATTAATTACGCGAAATCGAAGGAAAAGATACTGACATCACTTCTGACAGCGACAACGATGAAGATGAACTCGAAATATTGTAAACCTTCGCCTTAGCTTTTGTGAAAGGTGAAAAAATAAAGAGTAAATGGAAAAAAAGGAAGCTTGTAGTTAATGTTTTTAGGTGTGAAGAATGTCTGGACAGGTTCCATAATGGGGTTAAAATACTGGAAATTAAGAGCGCGGAAATTAACGCTCAACAAAATTTACGCGACTTAAATTAACGCGAATTTTAACGATTCGCGTTAATTTCATGGAGCGTTAATTTCCTATAATAAGGTACATCTCGTTCAGATTTTGAGCGGTATTTTTGCTTACGTGTTCCAACATAAATTTTTCAAGCGAGCAAACAGAAGTAAACCTTCCCTCGGCGTAAAAAGTTTCGCGCGTCGGAAAACAGGTTGCCGAATGCCCACTCGTTCTCTTCAGTACGTTTATTCATCATCAGTGAAATTTCGTCGTTCGCTTTGCTGATTGGACGAATGATAGTTTTTTTACGGTGAAATTTTGTCGTTCGTGTTCCTGATTGGCTACGAGCAGAAGCAGTGCGAATTTTATTCACTATGATTTTCGTGGATAAATCTCAGTACCTATGAAATAAACCTGGTTTTGCAGCCGATTTCAGAACTAGGCAAGGTTTGTAGGGCGTGGCCATGGGCGTTGGAGCCTACCAAAAAAAATAACATTAAATATAAGGGCCCACTGACAAAGAGAAATTCCACCCAGAGATAAGACTGTTCACAGTGCCTTTTTTTTTTCTGTAAGATCGTGGAGATCGAACGCTTTGCGTTACGGGCGTCCATCTTGGATGAGTGTCAAAACCACTTAAGGAGCGGGGGTTGGTTTGGGAGGAAGCGAGAAAAATGGAGGGACTGTCCTAACATCACTGCAGCTCGCGTTCAGGGAGTGTGTTGTACCATCAACGCAAGCGTTTGGTTGGTCATTAGACAATAGATGTTACTTTGATCTGGTTTTACCACTGAGTTAAAGCATTTCGATGTGTGTATATATTATGTGCAGTATGTGAATCTGGAGTTATTCTGACAAATACCCGCCGAGAAGCAAGCAACCGAAATCGGGCAAATTTTGGCTTCGCGAAATACCTGTTTTGAGGTTTCCGGGTATCGGTGACATTTTGCCTCAATATTTAAGGTATTATAAAGATTTCGAACCAAAGAAACTTGTTCTCTTTTATCTTATGTGAACCTTGTTTTATGGCCTTGACAAATTTTGAACGGAATCGAAATTTTGATCATGATCAAGTGGTCGATTCTTACTCGGACAGCCTATTAATAGTTTCGGATTACATACTGGAATAAGTATGGGGTCAGACAGCGAGAGCATTTGTTTTATTATAACTATATTTTTATTATGCCTTAATAATTTTTCTGATTATAGAAAAATATTTATAGTATCTTATTAAAGGAGAAGGAAGAAGGCTGGGAGATTGACTTGGATAGATTAATAGTGTCTGACGTAGTACTTGGAGAGGGATTCAAACCTTAACAATTATTTCCATCGATGGCCCCTGTGCTACCTTCCTAGATACTACAGCGTCATTTCGTGTTGAAAGGTACTATTATATATGAATGAAAGGCACCTAATTTGGTTGATATGTTTTTTTTTCTTCATTTATCAGCCTTGCTTTTAAAGGAATGAGTAGACATGCTGCAACAAAACCTGTGTTGCAGAAGAAATGTACACAATGTACTACAATATATTTTTCTTGCATTTACTTCTTTATGTCACGCCTTCTTCTTCTTTTCAAATGTCCTCTCTTCTAACAGGGCCCCCAAGAACTCCCACGGAAGGCTTGATGCAGGTTATCTGATATAAAAAAATTAAATAAATAAATAATGATGACGATGATGACGATGATGATGATGATGATGATAAAGTATATATCTTGCCGCGATTTAGAAACATCGAACACAGTGAAAGCTAATCAGTGTATAACATGTTAATGAATTTACTCTTATGTTGCTTTTCTATACAGATGGTACAAGCATGGCAGACAAAAACGATTTATTAAGTGAAATAAAGATGTTAAAACAAGCTGGACGGCATCCAAACATCGTCAGCTTAGTTGGCGTTTGTACTCGAGAGGGTATGTTTTATCCTAATCAGTATTTGTTGTAATGAATACTCGGCTCCTTTTTATTTAATCTTTTTTTGTTGTTGTTGTTTTTTATTTTTATTTCAGAGAAGAGTCTTGTTGTGACTGAACTGGTTCCGTATGGTAGTTTAAAGAACTTCCTAATATCAAAACGAATAGCATGCGTTTCTGGTGAGGCGAGTCGTTATGCAAATGTACGTTTTGGCTTAAACGACCGGACGTTATTTAAAATCGCGTTTCAAATCGCTTTGGGGATGAAATTCTTAGAAAAGAAAAAGGTAAGGGAATATACGTGTAATACCTTTTTGCGTGGAAATTTAATACCTTCTTTCCATTCTCAAAACGTGCTTACCTCTTTGTAATATATCTTTTAATACATTTTCCAGTACCTTAGCAATTTAAGCATATGAAGGGATGGTTATTCTAGCAGATATTCTTCATATAGAAGTTGTCATCCGTGGAGTGGTATTTTTCTATATTCTTCCTCTGGGGCCGTCTGTCTTTGCTCTGTCTATATTATTACGAGCGACTTTCTGTAAATACCACGGACAGGTGGGCAAGAAGGAAAAATCGAAATCCCCCAAACTTTGTCACATCAACGCCGTTTGGAAACTATTTTAGAAAATACAAGACTCAGTTCGTTTGACTTTATATTTTCAAAAATAAACAATTTTTCAATGTTCACCTTCGAGAGGCCTTTAAACCAACAAAAAAAGTGCTTGGTATCCTCGTCGCTTCTTGAATGGAAACGGAAACTAATACCGTGAGTTTTTTTTATATAAAACAACTTTATGATCCTTCTTTTGTATCTAAACGTTGTTACAATTTCAAAAGATTTCAATCCGATTTTTTAATTTTTTTTTCAAAATTACCCTCTAAATCAATATTATCGCGACCATCAATAAACGCGGGGTCGCACTAACCGTAACCCTAACCCTAAAACAGCATTCTTTAGAAAAAACAAATAGAACCCGACCCCGGCACTGACACCGATCCCGACCCCGCGTTTTACTGACACCCATCTCAGAGAAAGAGCAATGCTTCCCCTATCAATCCGTGAAATAAAAATTTGGGGCAATTGAAACTGCGGTTGAGTGACAACTGAAAACATTTACGCCTCTCGCGTAATCTACAACCTTTGAATTTGTAGTTGTATTGGTGAATACAAGCGAGAAATTAGACGGCATTTGAAATTCTGGCCCGTTCGCCCCTTTTTCGCCAGTTTAAACACTAAAAATCGTTCTAGACTTTACAATAGCAATCAGTTTTTCAAAAGGAGAAGTAATTTTAGTGTGCGAAAGTGAGCTATGAACACTTCCCTTACGTGCGTATTTGTTTACTTTTACGGTATTTGTAACAGTTATCATTTATTTACAAACTAAATGACTTTAGTGTCGTTAACTATTCTTTAAAATGCTCTCATTTCTCGTGAGACAAATCGTTATAGCTATAAAAAAGGAAAAAACTTTGACCTACCTCACGTTTTTTGACAACAGACGCGAAGTCTTTAGCGAAACGAGATTGAGTGACAGAGAACTTTGAGACGCAGGTTTTTCCGTGAAGACAGATGCCATTCTGAAAAGGAACGTCACGTGGCACCTTCCGTAACTATAAAAGCGAAACATGCAGATCTTCAAAATCCTTAGTTTCATTGAATTATCCGTTAGAGCGACCCTGAAAACGTAACAAAACATTTTCCGCAAGGGACTATGAAGTGCAGGTAAGCCCTCGCACAGTCTCTTGTTTTCCATAAACGCCTCCTTAGACTTTTAAGCTGTTAAAAAAGCCTCTTTTACAACAGTTTCTTTTTGAAATACGATTATGAATTCATTACTTGTATTATTAGAAAAATGCTATTGAGGGGAGAAAAGTGGTAGGTCGTAGTCTGAACTGACATTCGTCTTTTCGCTCCATCCCCCATTTCTGGCAATCTCGAGCAAGTTTTGCATTTCTGGGTAACGTTTGGGCAAAATGTAGGCTTATGGCACATGTCAAGCCAGAAAAAGTGAGCAATTTGGTAGAAATTAATGTCAAGGACGCCTGAACTGCGCCCGTATAGTAAGCGCCCCTACTGACTCTGGCGGGGGACTGGGTGGGGAGGGGAAACTCTGGAATGGAGCGAAGGGGACTTAGCTCTAAGCATACAGCCTGTGTTTTAGCTGTGCGTTTGCCTTGACGATAAATTTCGCCCATATTTTCAAGCAACTCTCTAAAGAAGATTGTAAGAGACTATGATAGAAGTGGTAAGCCCTCATAGTCACTTGTTTTCCATGAACGCCTGCTGATTCACATTTTCAGCTGTTAAAAAAGCCTATTAATTTTAAAACGTTCAGTTTCGTTTTGGGAATGAGATAATGAACGGCTTGTTACACAATAATTAGTTTAGCTTGCTTTACTCGATTATGTTAATTTAAGATTAAGGTGGGTTACTACAGTTTTCGGGTGAAAACTATCGACTTTTTCAAACTGGAACATTTTTAGCAACTGAAGGTCTCTACTGAATTGTTATTCATTGCAATTGATGTAAGTTATCACTTTACCTCGTAAAAACATTATATGACGTAGTTTAACGCGAAATATAGTGACCGAGCACCCTAAAAGGGAACTGGAAGCTAGACCTTTAAAAGCTGTTTTCTTAAAAACTAGCCGTATGACTCTATCGGAAAATTTCTGGATTTATTTATTACTGAGAAATAATTGTTTTTGGAGAGAGAGAAAAAATCCTATAGACAGAATTTTTGCGAAACCCAAGAATGTGGTATTTTCTCTCTTTATAATAACTAAAAAACTGTCGATAGGAGCCGTTTGAAAAAATGTTTACGGTTTCGTCTTTATGTTTCCGTAAAATCCTCAAAATTTGAACCCAGGTCGTACGGCTAGGTTTTGAGAAACTTAGCGTGGAAATTGTCTTTTTTACGACCTCCATGGAGAAAAGCATTGCGCATGCCTCACCGTTCGGGGAAAACCCTGCTGGTGAGATCGCGCGTGCACTCTGTTTTCCCATCCTGGGACTGCCTTTGATTCGTAGCGATAGCCACCATTTGTCAAGCTAAAAATGTGTTTGGACTATCCGATCCTTGCATGGTTGGGTACAGCGTGGTTACCACAATCGAAAATTCACCACTGAAAAGGGAATATGGTGACATTTAATAGGAATTTTTAAACCTCACTTCATTCTGGATTTGTGGACGATAATACTGTTTCACTTGTCACGGAAACCGAATCGCATTTTGTCTTCTTCGCATGGTACGGATAGTAGCTTCATGGGGACGATGTGGGGAAGTGGGGGGAGGGAAGCTACTTCCCATACATTCTCTTAAATGAATTCGAAACGATGATTTTACAACTTGCAAAGCGATCATCCGATCATCATAGGTCTTGACAGCGGATTTGTGTACAGATCATGCGCATTACGTCAAAAACAAGGCTCAACGGTATTGAGAGGGAACAAAAACATGGTGGTCCAAGGAGGGACTGTTTCTCACTATTTTATTTTGGTAATTCGCAAATTTATTGATTTTATGTCGGTTTTCAGACATAGTGCGTGGTCTTCTTTTCTTTTATAACGGACAAGTTTTCTCTACAGAGTTTGGAATATGCAACTTATAGCGTTAGCTGCGTTTAGCTGATAAGAATTGGAATCGAACCGCCGAAGAGTTGAGCTATCCGTGTTTTGCTGTAAACCTGAATAAAGATAAGGTCGCTTCAAGGTACAGAGCTTTCAGAAATAGTAGTGATTTTTTTTATTAGGATCGTTTTCAATTTCAACTTTGAATTCAAGGTCAGTTGTTGACCGTCATAATAAACGAAGTGAAATGTTATGATGTATGAATCTGTTTAATCAGGTATGTAAGCTTATATTTATAAAGCTCTCTTAAATAGATTTACTTCCCATGAATTTGACCCTTTCTCCAGTAATTTTTCTCAGCATCATAACCTCTATAATCTTCCGATGTCCTCGCCCGGCGAAAACGATATAACCTTTATAAAATCGATCGATAGGCCAGCGCGCGTTGTTGTCGGTTAAGAAATTACACGGTTGCAGTGACGGTCGTTTGCGTTTGGTTTCCCTCGCAGTTTCAGTACCAAAGGAGAAATAAGTTATACGAGAAAAACAAAGCGGCATGATGTATTTTTTTAAAATTATTGAATTATTTCCTTTGTCGGTTCGCCTGTCGCTTCTAAAATATTTTCTTTGGGAAAAATATTGCACCTATTGCTATTATCCGCTGACCACCGCGCAAGATGACCGCTTTGCAACCAGTTGTGAGAACATCGGTCCTCGGTCCTTGGAACATGAAAGAAAGTTTATATGTTAACAAAGTGGCTACATAGTTCATCCCCGAGTATAATAACGTGTGCAAAACTGCATCGCGGCAAACCGCCTTCAGAGAAAGACTTCTCCACAATTTTTTGTCGACAAAGTCATTCCTCGTTCTCGCCGGCCAGAAAGTCTCTCATGGGAGCTATAACGATACTGATGTAACTCTACCTTCGTGTCTGCTACTGCTGGCAAAATTAATTGTCTTGTTTATTACGTACGCTGTCAGTGGCAGTGTTGACCAAAATATGACTTAGCTTTATTCTTATTAGAACCACGGCATTAGAGAAACCTTTATTTTCACATTCAGAGAATTTTTAGATTTCAAACATTTAGGATTTATTGATGATAACTTGCAAAACAGCTTGAAAAACCGAACCCTTTCTACAACGTGTGACATTACAACCTGGGTCAAGGACCTCATGAACGCCCATATACTATTGTGAACGTTCTTCAGTCTCTTCCTTTTCCTCAATGTTGGCTGCGAAAATGGGTTCGCTCAGCTCAAAAAACTATTCCTTAACAACATTGGGAGAAAAGAAGAGAAGAATTAGAGAGTTAAGTGTCACAAATTGTAGTCTCGTTGTGTTCCTTTGTTTCTTCCGCTCGAAGCCGAATCATTTTATGTACATTTTTTTTCTCGTCTGTTGCAAAAGCGTCTGTTGTATTTTACAAATCATAAACTAGAACAGATGCTGCAGGTACAAAATCGATTATTATCCACTTGTTCATAACGTTTTTCAGTTGTCGAAAATAACATAGTTGACACGTCAGTGCGAAAGTTTAATATCTCTTCGTCATATTCTTGAGACGAAAACCTGCGAAAACCCAGTAGTCATAATAAAAAAACGTTTTACTCACATGTATCTAAAAAGTGTGGTACAAGTTAAGTTTTCTTAGCGCCCTGGTCACGCTCCCTGTTATTGGAAAAGACTGTAGTAAGCCACCTTAAACAACTATAAAGGGGAAAATGGAGAGAGGCGGTGGTCAAGAATTGAAACTTACCGTTTCATACAACTTTTTTATCTTCTAAGAAGTAGTCCAAATATTTCCGGAAACTTTTGTCGATGATCCAAAGATCTTCGAATACCTTACGAATTACTCTTTCGATATTTGGGTGAATAAGATAAACGAAAGTTTAATTCACATCACGACAACCAATATTATAATATTCCTGGAAGAACACCTTTATGAAAGAAATTGCACGAACTGTTTAATATTTACGCAACCGGAGTCCAGGATAAACGAAAATTGCAAAACAATAGTCAAAATCAAAAACTTTTACAGCAAGTAATCGTTGAAAGATTTTTTTTACCCTTATTAGCGTGGACATAAAAATAAATTATTTTGCCGTAATTCCAGCTGAGTGAATGAAAAAATAGCATTATTAGAGAGAGTGCCATTTTTTTTCTACTGATTGCCAAACGCGTGGCAAAGTTTGGCTTGAAAATAACTTTATCTTGTGTTTTAATAAGAACTTACAACTCGCGCATTTTTGAATGTATCTGTTTCAGTAAACGATCCCCAGCCCTAACGCAGGCTACTAGCCCTAGACGCGAACGTATAAGAAAAGCGCGAGGGGTGGGCTTGGAAAGCGAGATTTTCCCGGGATTATTATTATTATTATTATTATTATTATTATTATTAGTACTTTTAATTTGTCATCCTTTATTTACGTACAAAGAAAGGTTGTGAATAGTCCATATGTTGTATTGCCTTGATTCAGGGTTACATGGTAGCGTCAGGCACTTCATGAAAAATGGTACCATTGCTACCGAAAAAATCTCAAAAGGAACAGTTTTTTAACAGTTAGTCCCGTGGCCCGAAAGGGCTACGGGTCAATAGCCCATTCGGCATTGACCTATGGCCCTTGAGGTCGAAGGGTCTAATTGTTTTAGTTTCACCCAACTAGTCGGACAAAAAGCAGGTAAGAAATACGTATTTCAAACAATTATTGGATGAGGTTTTTGTGATACCCGGAATAATCAAGGTCGCGGTAAGTGTTATCAACCGAGCCGAAGGCCGAGGCTGATTCGTCGGGGTTATCTGCTTGATGATTTGTGGACAAAAAGGGGATGCGAAACTCATAGTAACGTCGCCCTTGAGGTGTACGCCGAAGAACCAACATATCTCAGGTGAGCCTTCTGTGATTTTCATTCCCTTTTAAACAAAAGGTTATGTAAAACCATTCAGTACGGAGGATTTGAGGCGGATCCAAGGTATCCCCCTCGCCGAGTTGCCATGTTCCGTAAAGCTGTTGCAGTTGTTCGCTCGTAATAGGATTTTTATGAAGGGTTGGCCCAACTTTCCCCTCCTTCATCATTTGTTTGCAAATAGCGTTGAGGACTTTGTTAGATTTTTGGAAGGCTGAGTCGCCGACTATCGACCATGGCTTGTTGTTGGCAGGTTGTCTTAAGTATCGGTTGACAGCTGCCTGGATCGCTTTAAGAGACAAAACTTTGAACTCTGTGCCCTCCTCTCGCCTGACAGCAGCGTAAAACATTGTGAGACATTCATTTAACTCTTCTTTCTCCATGTCTTGTATAACTGTTTTGAATTTTGTCTGGCCTGCAAACCATTCTATTAAAAAAAATTGACTGCAATATGCTGAAAACACTTATCGAAAAAAGCTAATTTAATTTATTTTGAATTTATGGTAACTTGAAACGAAACCACTTTAAATGTTCGCAATTTCGTCTAGTAAAAACAAACTTAAGTTAACTTACTATTTAATATCTTCATTCCATACTTCGTTGCTTTTATTAGTATTTTATAGAATGGAAATGTCTAGCAAGTTATCTAGAAACTCATTTGCAACCTGGACAAAATGCGAAGCGGCCGCCATTGTTTTGGTCAGTTCTCAAAATCGGCGAATTTCGCTTCTCAAAGACTAATAGCCCAGTGAGTGTAGCCAAGTAAAATGCAGGATTTTCATTAGTCCACTCGTTAGGTGATACTAAATACACATAACCCTCGACTATCGAAAGTCCTATGATCCGAAACTATCCAAATTAATCCTTAATTGGACAGTTTTAAAAATTGAAGGATGATAGCTTTGCTATACCGGATTAACTACCAGCAATATAATTAAGTAAAATTTAGTTTGAAGACCGCTAAGACCACGCGCGATCCACGCGCTTCGCCCTTGACAAGGTTACTAGAAATACTTATCTCCCGTTAGCCCTCGCGACTTGAGTGGCGCTACTCAAAAGCCGAGCCTGCAGTATCGGGCGGGGTTAGGAACTGGAGGCTGACCCGCCGCGAATATCCTGTCATAAAGGTCCCTTCTTTATTCTTTCTTTTCTTCTTCTTCTTCTTCTTCTCATTCTTTCTGTATTGTCTGGCTTAATTTTGAAATCTGTATTGAAAAGCGGATCTGCTTTTCTTTTCTGCGGCCGTAAATTCTGTCGGGATCTAGATCCACAATCTCCTTGTCCAAGAGCCAATATTATGGCTCTTGCCTGGTCTTAACCTGTTTTGATAAACGAATGAACTCTTTTCATCAGCTCCGCTTTTTTTTTTTTTTTATATTGTGCCCGTTATGGCACGAGACCTCTATCAAAACTTCAATTCTGATAGCGGAGCTCCTTGCGCGCGCGAAGCGAGCGCGAGCGGAGCACCATAACTAAGATAAACTACCCATCCGAGAAATTTTGGTTATGACGTCAGCGTACGTCCGTCCGTACGGACTTTCCGGGTAGTGGAAAGTAGTCCGCATGGACTCTTGGGGTAGGGGAAAGTAGAGATTTTTTGGCGGGAAATCCCATGGCGCAACGTCGCGCAATTATATCGCGCAACTGGTTCTGAAAAAAGAAATTTCAAAGCAACTTAGTAAAAAGATTTTTCGACAGAGCCTTTCTAACTTTTTATTACAACTTACGAAAGCTATTATGTCAACAAACAACAGCAGAGAGATTTTAGCGTGTAGATGACAGGTTTTAAGCAGAGAGCAAAGAGAAGGTGAACAGCAGAGAGCAAGAGTCAACACGCGTAGAACAAGCGAAGACGATCGCCACAGAGAGCGCGTTAGAAGTAGAAGAAGAAGACAACATTTTAGCGAAGAAAGTCGGCAAGTAGAAAGAGTCAGAGCGAGAAGAAGGAGAGAAAATTATAGTGAAAAACGCCGGCAAGCAGAACGAGACATAGCTAGAATGAACAGACAAAGGCAACGCGAAAGAGAAATACAAAGGCAAAGAGAACGGCAGCAACATAATGACATGATGACAGAAAGTGTTGTGTCAATGTCACTATGGCCTCGCGTTATTAACATTTTGATTTCAAACTGATCTCGGCAGGAAAACTCAGCCAATCATTTAAAAATAAAAGCAGGGAAGACAGAGGCTTTTCACTTTTCTCACTATAGTCACGCGTTGATCACGCTCTACGACAGTCCAATTTTTATGCTCTGATTGGTCAAAATTTGACAGGTGAGTTCATGCAGAAAATTTATACAGCATCTTGAATCTTGTTTACTTTGACAGCTGAAGCTGACAGAGTATTTTGTCAACTTGTGATGTTTTTTACTGTCTTTTCCCACTGGATGCTTAAAATGAAATACAGCTGCTATCAACAGTCTTCTTTGATTCATGGCTGGTTTGTTTATTGAATTTTTGGTTGGGAAATGCGCCGGTTGTCAAAATTGTAAATCTGATTTCGGATGCATCGTTTTCGTTTTTCACCTTGCTGGATGCGGGGTTGAAAAGTCCCTCAAGCGATTCTGGCCTTTCTTGATAGCTTTCAAGAGCTGCATCTCGAATGGTAAGCCTGAGTAATTATTGTATACAGTGTATGTTTGTTTTTTTTATATCTAATTTCATGAAGTCGAGCGCAGTTTATGAGGCTAATTTATGCACGTTTGTATTAAGATCTGAGACAATGATCTGATCTAGTATATATATAAGTTTACAGAGCTTTAAAAAGCCTTTAGTCGATATTTTCTCTCCGCATATAGAATGAAAAAACGTTTCGAAGAGTATTTAGTTATAATTTTGGCTGTAGAAAGAAAGCTTTGAGCGATTTTCTCCAGCCTCGAGTTCATCTCTGAAAACAGTAAACACCAGGAAGCCGGCTAAAAGCTTTAGGCTTAAGCGTAAAGACTCAGGATTTTTAGAGACGCTTTAATACTTGTCTTCGTGAATGAAAATTGTTGTCTCTGTAAATGTTTCACCGAATTACATTTCTTTTATTGATTGTTAGTAGTCTCTTGCAATTGCTTTGCTGTTTGTTTTCGGTCGTTCACAGACAACGCTTGCAGGAGTACTCAAAATGCCGCGCGTTTCCACATCGTTATAAAACCATTAAATAAGAAAAAATAAACAATAAATTCTTTATTATGTTGAAGCGTAACTCTTTTAATGTTCACTGAAAATTTGGCGCTTGTCTAAAGTGACAACCGGGTGGNTGCTTTACCTTAAAAATTACAATTGTGCCATTTAGTTTTCGTTTTTGTTTTTTTAAAGTTTTTTGTTTGATTTAAATAATAAATTTATCTATGGGAGCTTCGCTTTTAGCCCTGGGTAAATCTTTTTTTTTTCTTTAGCTCTTCAGGTTTACACTTGGTTAGGGGGGGGGGGGGGGGAAGGGCCGCATCGGGAATTCCGATTGCGGGAAGAATTACATGGGGCAGCGTTTGAAGAACCATTTCATCGCTAAAGTAAGCTAATTTCCTCGACCCACCTGTAAGTTTAGAATCTGCAAGAGGCTTCTTTGACCTCGCTTCATAGCAATAGAACCAGGCAACATGCTAGTTCCACCATTATGAAAGTCGTGTACATGTACTGCATTGTTTGCCGGCTTTCGATGATGAAATAGGATCTAAGCAATTCTCTTGCTACCGCTGCGCGTTTCCTTGAGTTTCGGTAGCGACGTATGATGACTAATTCTTTGAGTCGTCAGCAAACTAAGCTCCTGAGGTCATTTTTTTTTTTAGAATAAAATTGTAATAATTTGGTCCAGTGGGGATTCCTAGGTTGTGATACCAAGAAAAATATTGAGAAAATCGGGATGCCGGATGCGGCTTTCTTTCACCTTTTCAATCACTCGTTAAATTAGCAAAGCATGTGTCGTACTTTAAACGTAAATTTTTAGTTTTTCGCTAAATTAAAGGATATAAAGGCATAGAATAGAAGAGCACTATCAAAGTTTAACGTTAAGATTAAGAAACAAAATACTCGTAGGAAAAGTCTGAGGTGAATTTTACCCTGACAACGTGCCTTATTGACCCCAGCATTTGATGCTCGCTACAGTCTCAAAATTCGGTTTATTTTTCATTCGTTTTTTGATATTCTTTACGCGCCATCGTGAAGATTAGACTCTTTACTCCTACTGATGCTATGCTATCAGTCGGCTAATGATTTAGTTTGATATATTATTATTTTGATATGATATGTTTCGTAAACTGCCTAAAATGAGCCTTTGTTTCAGTTTGATGTATTGTTAAGCAGTGCAGGTTGTTTGTTTGTTGTTGTTGTCGTTTTACAAAGCTTTTTTAAGTTTCAGAGGAAAGTGGATTTCAGATTCTTCTCATGCAAGCCAACAAAAAACCGCTAAGATTTAGCGCCGAATTTCCCATTTCTTTCCATTACCATTGGGCTTTTTTATTATAGCCCTCGCTCCAATCACTTTTTTCACAGTTAGGCTTGGTTAGTTCGAGGCTCTCCCCGCATCTCTGTACGTTTTGAGCTTTTACCAGTATATAACTTTTTATCTTTGTATCTTTTTATTTCTTTTTAGTGCGTTCATCGCGACCTTTCAGCCAGAAATGTCTTCATTGGAGAAAACCTCGTAGCCAAAGTTGGCGACTTTGGATTGGCACGTGATATCTCAGATTATGGTATTTACACCAAAATATCCAGTGTAAGTACATGTAGCCTAGGGAACCGCTTTGAAGTGCACAATTTTGGGACAGCCGACATTTTCAACTGTAAATCGAGACACCATAAGAATGATATACCGTGAACTGCCGCTTATAATCCCTGGGCTTCTGTATCTTCGTGAAGGGTTTTAGAAGGACTTATAAACTGAGGGGTTTATATCCAAGGGGGGCTTATGACCGAGGGGCGCTTATCATCGGACTAGAACAAGCTTTATACAATAGCTAGAATGTTCGCCTAATCAAATTTAATGGCGCGAGCGTGCTCCATATTCCCATTGAGCACACTAATAACGTCAATAAACTATACCTCAAGTCTTTGTGACCATCCTCCCAAGACGTCTCCCAACGCAACTGCATACGCATACGCTTCACATCATACGTGAAGCGCGTACCATGTATTTCATAACGTAAATTTAAAAGAAAACTTTTGAATTTCTTAACCAATAGTGGGGAAATTAGGTGTGTGTGTTGTTGTTGTTGTCATCTGCGCGAGCTGTGCGGGCTATGTCGTTTGCAAATCATTCTTTGCAAAAATCTTTCTCTCTAGAAGAATTTTTCTGCGAATTAATAGTTTTTCAGTACCCCAATATGGATTTTACAATCTTTTGTAATGTTATCTCAAGTGAGTTGAGTTAAATCTCTCAGTTTCAAGATAAGCTTAAAAACATGCTGTCAGGTAAAAATATATATAGTCACGTAGACATTGACGCGCGCTACAATAATAAAATTTTAAGTGAACTGCTATATCTATCGCTTTGATAATGTTATAAAACTATTAGTTCAATAATGTTTCAACTGTGCGTATGTCGAGATGTTGAGCACTTGGGAAGTTTGGAGAGCACTCGAGAGGTTAGAGTTGCTCAAAACTCTTTCGCCTAGTTCGTGCTCTCCAGACTTCACGCGTGCTCAATATCTCGATATACGCACGCTGACGCATGAACTAATTGTTAAATAGCAGTGCTAATCAAAATACGTTTATCATTTACTGGCTTTTTTAATTAAAGTGTTATAATAAATCGAATTCATTTCAATACATTTGGAACAGAAAACTCACAGAACGAAGAAAACTGGAACACAACAAATCTGAAGTTCAGACTCCATCATAAGAAGTGGCAAATACGTACTGTACACAAACAAAGCCTTTCGTTAAGCCTGTTAACTCAGTATTGTACGGCAACTGTAAAACGTTGGAAACTTACAGAAATCCTAAAAAGTGCTTGCTAAAACAGGAAAAATTAGAGAGGGGTTTATATCTGGAGGGGATTAATATATAGATTTAGCCAGGGCAAAAAGGGAAGCTCTCGTTAATAAGCGATGATGGGAACGAAGACGGTAAAAAAAATCAGTAGGTCTAATTAGCAAAAAATCAACTTTGCACGTGCAGCACACTTTTTATATACATTTCTTTGCCGTTGTTCTGCACGACTATAACGTGAAACCTCCAGAAACTTCCTAGTGAGATGGGCCTATAACAAGGGGGGCATAGGTGGAGGGGAGGGGGGTGGGGGGCTCTTAAGGTATCCCCTTCAACTTCTACTTTGCGATTTTTTTAGTATGTAATAGGGATGCCAAAAGGACATGATCGCTGGCTATTCAAATTCTAAAGCGAGAATCTTTCTCTCTTCTGTAGGGTAGAGTACCTTGGAGATGGTTATCCTTAGAGTCGTTAAAGGTCCAAGTATATACTGCCAAAAGTGACGTGTAGGTGTCCAAACTGGTTTTATCAACGATCAGCTGCGATACTTGAAGCAATGATTTTCGACTTCATGCTTTTACATACCGTTTAGTCAGATTCGATCGTGCATGTGAATGGACTTATTTGACTCGCATATCTTTCTGTTTCTTTCGTTTCCTTAAAGATGGTCCTATGGTATTGTCTTGTGGGAAATTGCCACTTACGGTGGGTGTCAAATATTAGCAAATTTTTATCGTGTTCTCATAGCTGTTTCCTAAACAAAATATGTTGTTATCTTGGTTGTTGTCTTCAGTTGAGGAGCCATACCCTGACATAGAAACGTCAAGGGATCTCATACTTTGGCTCTCCATAGGGAACCGGATGTCCCGTCCCGAACATAGCTCAGAGAAACTGTAAGTTTGCAAAGTAACGTAACTAAGTAGTATAGCAAATAAGGTTTCTAGGAGGGCGGATCATGCGGATCCACATGGTGATTAACATATGGAAATTGTGACAGGTAAATAGTGACGTCAAAAGACAGATGCTGTGTTGAAATCACTCAAGTTTAAAGAGGATAACTGATAATTATTTTAAGAGGACGTTTTTTTTAAGTTTCGTAGAAAGCGGAATGTCATAGAGCAGACCTTCAAACGTTGTTAATTAAGTTTATTTAATAGCCCTTTTGTTTCCTTCGAACAAGTTCGAGAAAGGTCAAATATATTGAATACGATTCTTGGTTCCAAATGATTCATATTTAAACGATTGTTGTAATTTCTGTCACCCAGCATTAAGCACAGTTGAGAAAAATAGTGTGGTATGTTTAAAAACGAACGAAATCGATATACTGAGGCGTTGTTTTGAACTTGAGACAAAATATTTGCCGCTGCATTTTAGTTGTTCGATTTCAGCTTTGCTTTCTCTGAACCAAACTTTTCTCCCATTCAAGATAGCGACCTCATTAGTAAAAACGTGTTCACATTAAAAGTTCAAGATGGCGACCTCATTATTAAACCCCGCTTCCATACTTTTTCTCTCACTGAAACCGCTTCCCATACACTTACTACAACGGATGCTCTTTGATTACTCAGAGTTGCTCTTATTAGCGCAAAGGTGCACGTGCCCACCCTTCACTCAGCGTTGCTCGGCGCTGCTCACTGATTATTCAGCATTGCTTCGAGCTACTTTAGATCTGCTCTCAGTAGCGCTAATGTGTATACTATTTAATAAGTGTTGCTCTGAGCTGCTCATCATGGTTATTTAACATTGCTCTGAGCCACTTAGAGCTGCCCTGAGTAAAGCTCTAAATGGGCTCACTGACCACGCGGTGTGGCTCTGAGCTAGTGATGTTGATTACTCAGTGTTGCTTTGAGGTGCTCAATAATTTTTCAATAATGTTTCACAGTTGCTCTGAGTTACTAAGAGTTGCCCAGAGTTAAGCTCTCAAAGGGGCTCACTGACCACTCAGAGTGGTTCTAGCATTGCTTTTAAGGTAAAGTAGTCCTGGGTGACTTAACCCTAAATTAATTAAACGGGGGAGTTTTGCGTGACTACTTTCCACATCAAACGTTCATCGAATTAATATGGCGAGAGAATGGTACATTTTAGCTATTCTGTCCGAGAGCATTTAGCCGTAAGTCTAACAGCAATCGACACGAAGCAGTGGGTTGTCCGAAACAATATGATGGCGATAGAAGGAACACCAACTTTTTGAATGAGGGAGAGAGCTTGCCGAGAATAAGAGCTGAAAATATTGTGAGGACGATGTAGAAGATGATGTAAATGAAGATGAAGACAACGATGATGAGCAGGTTTCATAATTGGCCGTTTAAGGACTGTTGTCGTAGTTTGCGCTTCTCTTCCCTTCTGTCGTTTCGCGCACCTTGAGACAGTACAGCTCGTTTTAATAGGGCCTTTAGGATCTGGTGTACGGCCTTTGTCATCCTCTCCCAAGCTACTCCCATATGGCATGTCCCAGGAGGGTTGGAGATCCATTTAATCCCTCTATATGTATAAACCCCATTGATTCTTTGCTGATACACTCATCGACACAGGTCTAGCTCCAACTCGTCATCAGTTCCGGTAAAGTTCTTTCCAGGGTCGTTTCGAATTTACTTTAGGAGACCTTTGAGATTAATGAATCTTCTTAAGGCATTAAACATTGAGACTGTGTTCTAGCTGTGTGCAGCTTCGATGTGTATGGCTCGGAATGTTGATCAAGTGAATAAAAAACTATACTGTTTCACTCTGCTTTCGGCCTTGTTTCACTCCTATGGACCAAAAACGTTCACTCCAATATGCGTGAACAAAGGTTTGTGCGGAGTAACTCCCTCTTGGGGCAAATTTGCGATCAATTGTGGTCCCAATTAAGCTTTTCTTTTCTAACAGTCTTCACTACCGTTAACAATCGCGCACTACAGAACGTCCATTTACAAGTCCAGAGAAACACAGACCCCTGTCCAAGGTGACCTACTTTCTCATGGTGATAGGAAAAGCAATTATTAGTTCTGTGACATAGTCATCCCTTGGACGAATGAAAGGATAATAATCCACCTCTTAACTTCTGGCCCAACTTAAAAGTTGATGAGCCTCTCCTCATGTAACCATTTTGGCTTGTCTTTCGTCCGACAAGGTAGAAGGTGCGTTAAATACCTCCGGGAACGCAATTGCCGTAAAATTCCGAAAATAAGTCCCGGGGCTTATATTTTTCAAAGGCCCTTTTTCAGGGGCTTTTTTTTTTGGCGGGGCTTATATTCGGAGGGGCTTATCTACGGAAGGAAATTAGCGTCTCAAAATCGATTGGGCTACCCTTATAGTTGGAAGGAAATTTACCGTTTTTGCTTTGTCTTACTTTGTATTTGAGGGCAATTTCTAAGCACAAGCCCCCCGGGAGGGCTTATATTTGGAGGGGTGATTTTTTTAACGGAGGGTTTTTTGAGTTACGAGTTTGGAGGGCTTATATTTGGAGGGGCTCATTTTCGGAATTTTACGGTACTTCTTTTTCAGCCTTATGACGTTCTTCCACTGTAAAACTTCCGTTTAAAAACCCTCTATTACTAAGGATGGCGTATTGGTTTTGAAGCTTCCCTGTTTCTGCTCGTAAACTTTACTACATCAGCCAAGTAAATGCTGTTTTTATTTTCCACCACAAAGAATATTGATATATTAACTTGTCAAGAGGATTTTAAGAAGCAGTAGTGGCGCAAATCTTGCTTTCCCCCCTTACTTTGGGTCACTATGTATCAGTTCCGGGACTCAAATTATTGCAGGCCAGCGAGCCTAGTACTTCCATAAGGAAACGCTGGTCCATTCAGCCATCGACCATTCTTCGTTAGTTCTTCAGATCAGGCCTTGAACCTAATCATCCGCCGGAATGACAAACCCCTACTCGAAGGGTAATGATTTGCTCCAGATAATAGTAAGGCGGTTTGTCTCAATCACGTGGAAGCGCTTCGTGTCACTATTGCTGCATTTCAGCACAGTTTTAGAATCAGTTCATTTTTATCAACTTGATCTATTCTGGTCTCTAGCTCTTCTCGTATGGCTGGCTCAGCTTTACTGAGTCAACTCCAATCTTGGTATTGTGATTTCGTGTATGGGAGCCAATCTTGTCTTTCCCATAACGAAGCTACAATGGATTCTACCGGCGTTGAAAAAGCGCAGATAGTCTACTGCTCCATAGCCCACGAGAGATCCATCAGAGACGATATGCAGCTGAACACGCTTTACTGAAATGAAATCATTAGATTTCAGGCACCTGTCAACATAAGATGTCAACTGTGGGAGATCGTCAAGCCAACGTGACCACTGCATTTTCTCAGTTTCGTAAATCAGATTGTGCCATCTTAATTTCTCACGGCAAAGCTGGTCTCGTGGTAGTAGCTTGGCTTTTATCGTGTAGGGAGCTATAAAGCACAGTGGATCAAACAGCGAGCTAAGGTAAGTTAAGGTAAGAACTTTATTTTAGCACGATAACAAGATCAGCATTGCTGGTGGGGTCGTGCAAACAACAATTTCAAGTCCAGAAAAATAAGGAGTACTGAAAGCAAATGTACAATTAAAAATTAAAAACTGTTAAAAATGTTTATAACCGATATTTCAGTTTTTAGTTGTTGCTAAAATAGGTTGTGAAAATCTACAGTTGAAAATCAAAACTGTTAAAAGTATTCGTAATCGATAGCCTATTTTTAGTTGCAGCTAAAATAGGTTCGAAATTCATTTTATCACAGTAAGTATCAAATTTTACAAGACCGCGTTTAAGTTCTTTCAAGGTTTTAGCGATTGTTTGCTTGTTTGTTAAAGTGTTCCATGTGATTGCTCCTCTAAAGCGTATGGAGTTCCTGATAAACTTTGTTTCTGGTCTTGGGAGAATGATGTTCTCATTTCTTCTGCGGCCTGAATTCCTCTGTAAAAACAAATCTTTAAATTCCGTGACGGTGTAACCTTTTAAACACTTGAAGACAAACTCCGTTAGTCGCAGTTTGTACGTTGTTTCTAGACTGTCCCATCTAGTTCGCATTAAGACGTACATCCTCAGCGCTAGTGTCCCATGGCAGCTCATATACAATCCGTCCAGCCCTTGCATGGAGTTTCTCCAGATTGTTTAGGTGCGTCTTGTTGCACGATCTCCACACTGTCAGACCGTATGTAACTGATGGCAGTATCAATTTTGTGTAGAAATCTTCTCATTGCTTCTGAGGGAGGAATCGCATGCGTCAGAGTAGACTTAACTTGGATGCGAAGGACTTCGCTACATTTGCAGTATGATCTGACCAGGACAACTTGTCATCAACTTGTACTCCGAGGAGTCTTTCTGAGGTTGTCCACTTTATAATGTTGTTGCCACGACGAAGAGCTTGGATAGGGCCAGTAAATGTTGATTTGCGCTGCATGATCATTTCTTTACATTTTTCTGGGTGTTGTAGTTCAGCTAGAACATTGTTTAGAGAGTGTTAGCAAATCCATCGTTTCTGCGATACAGTATATTGTTGTGTCGTCTGCATACAGATAGGTTTCCGCAGAGCGTAGTGATTTTGGGAGGTCGTTTGTGAAGAGCGAGAATAGCGTGGGTCCGAGGACCGACCCTTTCGGCACTTCGTGAGTTATAATGTGTATATCGGAGTCGCATCCGTTGATTCTGATGAATTGTCCTCGTTCTGTACGGTAGTTCTTTCACCACAGCCAGATATCTCCTCTGATTCCAAGGTCGTTCAGCTTTTGTAGTAATATATTGTGCGACACTGTGTCGAAAGCTTTAGTGAAATCAGCAGACAGTATTCCCACAAAAAGGTTTCTTTCTACTGCTTCTCTCCACCTCTCAGTTAGGTGTATTAAAAGCTGTTCTGTTGAATTTCCCCTCCTATAAGCCCTTGTCTGTTATCAAGTACATTTTGCTTAACCACGTGATTAGTGATATTACTTGCGACGCAGGATTCCATTAATTTACTTGGTATACTGAGCATAGACATTGGTCTGTAACATGTTATGTCTTCCTCTCGTCCTTTTTTGAACGCTGCACTGACTATAGCTATTTTCCACTGGTCTTGTGGCTTGCAGGCTTCAACACTCTTTTTAAACACGCTCGTGAGAGATGGGACAATAGACATACCCGCAACCTTTAAAAGACGCGCAGATGCGCCATCTGGCCCTGTAGCTTTCTTTACTTTTGACTTTCAGAACTTTTCCTCGATTTCCTTCTGACTAATCGTGATGCTAGTCATAGTCGGCGTATCCACATTCTCACGGCTATGAGCGAGTAATGGCTGAATTTCATCCTCGGGGCCAATCAATTTTTCAGCAACTGTGCAGAAATAATCGTTTAACATAGTTGCCTTTTCAGTGTCATCTGTTGTAAGGGTTCCATCGTCCTTCTTTAATTGGTGGGCTTGTCTGTTTACTTTTGTCGTTCCTGATGTCTTTTTCAGTAGTCTCCAGTAAGCAGCAGCGGATTTTGCTTCATCGAATAGATTGGAGTAAAAATCGGCCTTGGCTTTTTTCGTCATTGTTGATACTTCATTTCTAAGTCTTCTATAATCATCCCGTAGCAGTGGATCATTTAGCTGACGCCCTTTTAAGAGTCGTCTTTGATTCATGGTTATTCTGATTTCCTTTGTTATCCAAGGCAGGCTGTTACTGTGTACTTTAATTTGTTTAAGTGGTGCGTGTTCGTTGCATAATTCTATGAAGAGCAGGTTCCATGCGAAGTAAACATCAGTGGGATCATCAAAAACTTCGCAGACTTGCAAAGGCGCACAGGCAATGTCACTTTGAAAGTTCCTTACGTTAAATTTGTAGAAGTTCGTGATGGTAATTATATTATTTTAGGCGGGTCTCTCGGGATAGGGGTTGATAAGGTTGCATGAATCATGTCGTGATCTGAGATACCCAGGGGACATGTGCCCTTCTGTTTGACCAGATCTTTTCTATTCGTGACAATGAGGTCCATGAAGATTTCAGAATGGTTAGTAATTCTTGAGCTAACAGTTGCTTGACCCTTTTTCCACAAGATGTTGAAGCCTTTCAGATGCCTTCCAAATAAACGTGTCCGCTTCTTCGTCCCATTTCAAGCCAAGTGCACACTCGGTTCGCAATTCTTGTATATCAAGATTCACCATATAAACTGCTCTCTCGGTTTCCGGTAGTTCAGCTAGTACCTATTTGTCATTACTTATCCACTTTGTCAATCTAAATCCGCCCCTTGTTAGCAACTCTCGTTGCTGTGTCGAAAGCCTACTTGGGTCTTTGGAGTACGTCAGGAACAAATTCCGTTACATAAATCGACGGAAGCACTCTTCTTTAGACTGAAGTTACAACACTATGCAAGGGCGTTAAACCAAACAAATGTCTCACCATTAGGTATTCTTGTGGCTGCTCAATGAGTTGACCGTCTGGCCAACAAAATAATCTAAACACATCAAGGCCTCTTGGATCGAAATACTAACCTTGATGAAGATACCTGCTCTATGTGGCCTGCGATGGCTATCGGTAATTGGTTCTCTGATCTGTTAAGCAGAAACGTCGTCGCTTGGAAGTTTTCCTCGTGTTAACTGAGTTTCCTTCGTAAACACAAACGTCAATGAACAATTAATCTTCTTTCTGGTCTTCTATTGGACCCATAATCACAGTCCAACCAAAACTGTACCGGTCTTTAACTCGAGCGGGAGGGAAAGTGTTGATTTTTCTTCAAACTTCTTCGTCTTCAACATTGAGAATGTCAATGCTCGTAAACTAAATGAGGACAGCGAGAAAGGTCTCCTCCCTTTGCGATGCAACCTGTTGAGTTTGGCGTGTAACAGTCTTTACTTTTCCCCTGACTTTGCACAGTTCCAATTCAACAGAATCATCCATCGACTCTACCACAAGATCCACCATTTATAAACCACCTTTTTCGAGCCCGTCATTCCTGTCAGCGTAAATTCGAATCTTTGCCCATCTTATTCAAGCTTCTTTACTAAAAAGGCACAATGTCACTTCGGAGCTATGGTCAGGAGGGGAGTATGTTGACTGGGATAACTCCAAGACACACCGTCTTTTCTCCGCGTCCGGTAGCAGTTACAGCAATTCCATAATCATCACCGGCCCCAGTTTATAGATCACGAACTAGAACAGATACTCCAGGTACAGCTCAGAATCATGAATGATAATAAAAGAAAGCAATAATTATCCACTTGACATAACATATTTCATTTGTCCAAAACAACACAGGCTAGTGCGAAAATTTATCTTTTTGTACTATGTCATATTCTTGAGCCGAAAATCTGGCGGTCATATCCTAAATATATTATATAACATTCGCTATGAAATTATTATACATCATATTATATAATTATTATATTATATATCCCAGAATACAGTTTTTTTAGGGTTTTCATATTGTTTGATCTCGGTGTTTTCTTTGTTTTGCTCCCCCGAGTTTAGTCTTGGGTGGCTGGATAAGCATGCGCGTCGCGCAGGCTGTAATTGTGTAAAAAAAAAAACCCTCTAGTATTAGCCACCTTAAATCTGAATAGTTCCCTCTCTGTGAGGATGTCCTACTGACCCTACTTAATAATAACAGTTAAAAGAGCCTTCTATTTTGTTAAAGGAGGGGTTGGGTGAACACCCTTTTTGTGAAATTATTGGTTGTAATTACCGTGATTAGCCGCGCGTTTAACCCTCGGACGTACACGCAAATTCATACCCCCACCGTTGTACAAGGGAAGAAGGGGTTGATGGAACCCCTCCCCTGCGTTTTTGATACGTTGCAGTATTTCGAAACGATTTTGTCTTCAGTGGAAAGCCCTTGATCTTCTTAACAAGATAAGGTATATTTTATTGGGTGGTCCCCCCGCAGGGAGCCTGTGATGTCACCAACAATGGCCGCCATCTTGGATTTTACCAATAATTAGAAATCAGGTTAAAACTGCGATAAATGGTAATTTTTTGTGCTTGACATGTAAAATAATACATGAATAAGCACTTTGCATCATTTCATCGACAAGCTTTACTTTAATTGTTGAAAGAAGTTGAAACAACATTCATTTCCACTCAAAAATGGCTTGACCACCCGCTACTTATGACGTCATATCTCGTAACCATAGTAACTGATGTACGAACAGCTACTGATAACGTCGGTTGCTGATGTTTTATCGTCTAGGAAAAAACTCAAAAAAACCGTCAGAGGTAGGGGGTGGGGTGGCAACTAGAGAGCATGAACTGGTCAAGATTTTCAGTTAACTATAGGTTTAAAAAAATTAAATGTGGCAGCCTCTTTTCGGGGATAACCCACCCTTAACCGAGTTATGCAAATTAATACGAAAACAATAGATTTCCGTCACCGGATTAGGGTTACTTAAAACATCTTGCCAGATAGTTTAAGGCTATGTAAACACTATATCGGATAGCTTTTGGTGCGGACACGAAAAGAAACGAAAACCCTTCGAAACGAAACTCTTTGGAAGGTTCCAGCTACCGCTACGGTTATTCGTATCCACCTGACTATGCATCGCAACCTTTATTGAGGTTTGAACCAAGTTTTTCGCAGTGTTCCACTTTAGGCATGTATCCTTCGCGCCCTGACTCGCCATATTCTGAGTCTAGTAGTGAAAGTTCTTCATATACGGAGAACACCATGGTCAGAGGCTGAGGACAAGATTTTAGTCGATCTCTAAAAGGAATCCAGAGCGGCACTGAAAGGGAAGGACAGCTCTCAAAAATTAAATGAAATTGCGCGGGAGCTGAACAGGTTGAGCGAAGAAGTGAACTCGTTTTCATCATTTAAGACGGGAACGCAGTGCAGAGATAAATGGCACAATTTGCTTAACTCCAAGAAAGCTAAAGATTTGTCAACTAAATCTGGAGGAGAAGTATGAAATCTTCTAATCACTCCGACCAAATGAACGGCTTCCTGCCGATAAACACGAAATCGCTTAGTCTTTCGTCAGGAATTCTAGCCACGAGTCCAGCACATTCAGTACAAGTGAGCTGAAAGTAAACTCCCCTTTAGACTCAGAAAAACATGAGAAAGAGGTAGATGAATCAGAAATTCCCAAAAAGAAAGG
>CALNXI010001246.1:7860-30360 GCA_942486025.1 Porites evermanni
CCGATAGCCAGGAATGTTTTGAACATAAAAGCTCAAGTGTCGGTGTTTTTCACGACTCTGCTTGTGGACTGACCTCACCACCAGTATTACATCACGGACATAAAATCTGATCCGAGAGGGTCATACAGTAACTGATGGGTCTCTGAAAAGCGAAACGCAGTCACTTTGGGGCGAGTAGGCGATAGCTATATAGATGATGAACTCATTGTTTATAACTCCATAACAGTATCCCAAAAGTCGAGCCATAAAAATTACATAATTACATAAGCCATAAAAAAGGACCACGTCAAATAGTTCATAAAATCACAAACGCCTCATGACACTAATAATTCACTCTTTCTTCGATAAACTAATTTTTAATTTTTTAAGCATAAAAGACATCAGCATGCCCGATTATGAGCATTATAGCTTATGAAAAGAAAATTTAACCAGTGCACATGAAAGCGTCTAAGACGGGGACTAGGGGGAATTAGGAACATCGTGCTTACCGCTGGAAAAATATTGGCTACAATCGGCGACAAAATTGTTGAGACATGGTACTTAAATAGGGTGACTTCGGAGAACAAAAGAATCCGCCCCCCTCCCCTGTCCCCTCCATTCAAAGTTGGGGTGTTTGTTGTTTTTTCTACAGGTAGCTAGAACAAGGGCCCAACATTGTACGGAGGGGATGGGGGAGGAAAGCTATATTTCCTCCTTTTGAAGTTCATAAAACGTAAAAAAGCCTACTTTTGGGCGAAGTGTCTCAACTCATTTTGTCGCCGATTGTAGTTCTTTGAATAGACTCAAAACCGTTTTTGTTCAGTAAGGAGCTGTTAGATGGGGGGAAAGCTACATAAAGTAGATCGCATCAGAATACGGCTCAGGACTAGGCTCTCAAAATCGATAAGCTTGCAAGACCAATTATTATGTAAAACAGAGAAAAATTCCTTGAGGGAAAAAATTATGGCTAGAGAAAAGACCCGAAGGTGGAAAGTTAAGATCGTAGCTTCTTTTCAGGAAATCGATCATTTATGTTAACTTCCGCTATCCGACTGCCCTGCATATCGGAAAGACTGAAAACACTCAATGGATGAGAGTATTACACATTCAAGAAGAAACAAATTTGTGATTTTTCACAACTAAATAAAATAACTAAAAATGTGTACTACTCAGTTATACAAGATTTTTTTTTCAATTTCAGATTTTTACGATAGGGCATTAGCCCCCGTACTCACTAGACACAACTTCACAATCATCGTGTTAAAATCAGTGAAATACCCCATTTGCATGGCGTACATTTTGAAGAACATTTGAAAATAATTTGGATTCCTACCCTTATACCGTTATTAAAAATTAAATTTGGGAAGTTTGTTGTTTTCTAAAAGTAGTTTGAACAGCCGAACGACATTTTTTACACGGAGTAGGGAAAGTAAAGCTTCACTTTTCTCTTCTAAGGTAGAAAGTGTCAGCAAGACGTGAGAGTCGTCCTTGAAGGTAAAGTGTCTAACCTAATTTTCTCACCGATTGCAAGTGCCATTTCATCCACACATAACCTCACCTTGTTAACAGAAGTAGCAAATGTAACGGGGAAACGTTGCGAGAGAACTGAATAAGATCTTAAGGTAAGTTTTGAAAATTGTGCGCACACCTGGAAAATCCTGGCTTCGCTCCTGATAGAGACTTTTGCTGTAGAGAAATTGAAACGTGCTCGCTAATATAGTGACGACCAGAAAGGACAAGCCATAGGATAGTTCCAGAAAACCACCCATTAAAATAGATCATGAAGTTGTCGCGGCGGAGGATGAGCTCGAAGGCTTCTGATGAAGTGCAATTTTTCAAGGGAGCCCAGACAAGATTATGTACGATGGGCACAGCTTGGGTGATCTGGAAAATTTAGAGAAGCTCAAGGCAAATCGCTAGACAACACATGCTAGAGCTGAACTAAAAATCTTTTGCGCTTTTGAACTTTGTCCCTAAGGGTAAAGGAGAAAGTTTCCCTTTATCAATACATTAACCAAGTTGATTATAAATGTCTCCTTATGTTGGACGTCTTACTAACAAGCACATTACCACTACTTGTCCTCAGAGGCTTTTTTGAGTTGACGAGCAGGAAAAATTAGGTTTTGCGGGTTTGAAATTCAGGATGCCAGAGTGAAGACGCCTTTTGTATGATGACATCATCGTCCTACAGTAAAAAGCGTTCGTTTTTTACCACTGATATTACGTCAATCGGTACATTTATGTTGTCGAAAGGTCCGTGAGCATGGTAAATGATTTTACATTAAACTGCACACACATTTTCAATCACTCCTTACTGTTCGCGATATTGGATAAACACTCTAGTTGCTAACTGAATTTTCTTTGCTGTTTACTTTATTTTGAATTAGGAATGTCTTGAGTTGTCCATGCATTGTCTAACGATTTTAAGCTTTTTCAAGGAAACGAACATCTGGAATTGTCCCTAGGGTGAGGCATTTGCGCACAGTTTTAAAGCCCTTCGGTGCGGTGACTGTGGTTTTTGTTGTCCTGGGTTCATCCCTCATTCTTCTTAACCCCTTCCAAACCAAGTTTCTTTTTCTCAAGAATCTCCTCAAAACGGGCTTCGTGATTGAGAAAAAATACCTGAAAATTGTACACGGAGCCGTTGTTAATGGTGTACAAGGTAGAATGAGTCTATTCATTACTTTGCCAACGCCCAATTTTTAAAACCGGAAGTAATGATGTTTATTTCAAGGGCTCTTGTCTCATGAGTTTTGAGTGAATCTTCAAACGCTGGAAATACATGAAGCTGGAACTATCATCGCATCCTCGCTCACTAATAATGATAACTTATATCAACTTCCATTATTTATTGCCTGGCTAAGATTTTCACGGATTCTTCAGTTCAGTTGTTTGAAACCAGGCGGTTTCACGTGAGTTGTAACGCCATGCAAGGAACGTGACGACCCGCGATTTGCGTGGGAAAATATTACACAATGATATTACCTTTTTTCGATCAAGGTGGAAACTGGCATCTTCATCGTCGAGTAAGGTAATACATCTCAATTGTTATTACTATGGTTAATTTTAAAAGCTCTGGTTTCGATAAAGGAACTGGAGGAAAATCAGGAAAATTCCAGTTCGACTGTGATGGTTGAATTTTGTTTACGCGTCTAGCATAAACATAACAACTTCATTTTCCTTTTCCTTATACAATCTGCCTTTTTAATACTGTTTTTCGCAGCAGAGTTATCGATTATATTACAGAGGCTAATTTTATTACACAGATGACTCAGATTTAATGACAGAAACTCTATTATCGATTGTAATTTTGGCAACACTTGGCGAGTATTCGGTGTAAAGATTATTGACAAAGTCGCCAGAACACTCTTCCATTCATTACTTTTGTTTCTGCTCCGTTAAATTTGCCCAATTTTTTTATTAACGAACTCGATTTAACTACAAACAATGAGTATTCAGGCAGAGTGGCAAGCTTCAATGCGATGTGGCAAAAGAGATATATGCCTTTAAAATTCTGTTAATTTTGTGGGTGTAAAAAATTCAAAGAGTATACCCTCCAAAAGTTTAATCGATCGTTGCGAAAACGTTATCAATTTCGAAGTAGTTTCTAAAAATACAATAACGAGGGATAGTTCTTTAAATGTGTATTGGCAAAGGAAGATTAGCTTTGAAGACAGGGTTGTAGTTGAAGGCTCAAAAGCAGCTTCTATTAACCAATATGGCGCCGGTCCGAGGCACCCAAAAACCGGCCATGTCGATAATTTCCGAAATAGGAAGAATTAGAACCTAAAGTTACCTATTCCTTATTAAAGACCTCAAATCAAGTCTACTTGCCAATTTTTAGCCAATTCGGTGAGATAGTGTGGCAGCGACTTTTCAATATAGCTCGAATCTTACAGACAACTGCTCTTAAATTCAAGTACCTGTAGGTGTAAGGAAAAGGATCATGAATTGCGACCCCCATATTATATTGCATAACTGAAACAATCACAAAATTATTTCAAAACCAATGCCTACATGACATACATTTATAGATTACTGGTAACAAGCTTACATTAAACAAAGATAAGACGGAACTGATTTATTTTTATTCCAAATACAGTCCACAGACGTCTCTTATTCCACTTAATTTCGGTGCTGATCTCATCCAGCTGTCCCAGCATGTCAGTCAGTACATTGGTGCTATTTTTGACTGAACTCTCTCAGTGATATCTCAGGTTAACTCCGTCCATATGTCAGCATTCTACCAGCTGCGGAACATTGCTCGCATTAGGAAGTATTTATCTCACAAGACCACTGAGTTCCTTGTCCACGCCTTTGTCTCATTGAAGTTAGACTTCTGTAACTCTCTGCTGTATGGCATTCCTAAATATCTACAGAAACTCCAGTCTGTTCAGAATGCCGCTGTGCGATTAGTGACATCTTCAAAATTCGATGATATAACTCCTCTATTGATGCAAATGCATTGGCTCCCCATTGCCAAATGCATTACATTTAAAACTGTTCTTTTCACCTTCAAAGGTTTTCACGACCTATCACCTTCCTACATCAAAGAGCTCCTAGCTCCATATTGTCCTGCATGCATGTCTCATGCATTTCGACATGAGGTCCTATGGTGCCAGGGCATTTGCCATCTCTGCCCTTGAGCTTTGGAATCAGCTACCTTATGACATTAAGTCTATTGACAATTTAACAACTTTTAAATCAAAGCTTAAGGCCTCTTTTTTTTACTATCGCTTTCAAAAATTGATTTTATCTAAATATCAATTTTTTTCATTTTTATTTATTTTTTATGTTACAAGAATAAAGTCCTCTTATTGAATAAGTGTAAAACATCACTGACACAGTATCACTTTTGGATTAAATCCTTTCTCAAGGTGAGAAATTCATGGTTGTACATAATTTTGTTTATTCAGGTCAAAATGTGATACATTAAATCTAACGTATGCATCAAATTTTTACTTTTCAGCGTACACTGTCACCTACTGTTAAAAACAACCAGGCCTTTGAGTTAAGTCATAATAGAGATTATCCAGTGTACCTGCAGTGTTTTCTCCCTTAAAATGACTTGACTTTAGAAAGTGTATTCCCAAAACCGTTTACTTCCTTCTTCAATGTTTGGTCCAACATGTACACTAACTTGTGACACTTATAGATTACAAATAAATGGGTCTAAGTCCCTGCCCCAGCACTCCTGTTAAAGCTCTGGTACAATCTGCTGTATGGAAAAAGATGGCACCACACGCAGAACTATGGGTAAATCGACCAACCAAATGAAAACAATGCTTTGGTCGTGACCGAAAGTGTTGCAAAATGTAAATGACTTTCACATAGAAACAATGCCCTATAAATGCGTTGTGGGAGGTTTTGACCACAAATGCTGAGTCCACAAGACACTTAAGTTTCACAGTTTTCCAAAGAACGAAAAAATTAAGTGAAAATTGATAACTGCTGTCAGTTTAAGGACAAGTTGTAAGTGGCATGCAAGCCATTGTGTGTGTAGCTCTCATTTTCACGGTCGACACATGTATGGATCTACCCATATTCCAGCCATTTTCCCGAGAAGAGACCTCAAAATGTGGCCAGTCAATATCTCTCACCTTCCGGTAAAAGAAGCGAAAATCAGGAAAAACAGGCGAGCAACAAAACAGTGCTATTAGCTGAGGAATCTCTGGACCTACAAATACGTACAGTTTCAGAAGAAGTCGATAAAAAAAGATGTGAATGTCAGCAGGATATTAAAAGGCTACATGAACGTATAAGAAAAGTTAGAAGAGTAAAGAGAGAGGTTTGAACGTTGCCAATTTATGGCTTCCGACTCAGACATGAGATTTTACACCGGACTACCCGATTACCTGACCTCCTCACTTAATTACTGCAATGGATATAAAAATTCTTCTTAAGACCCTACTAACGTTGTATCTAGGGGAAGGCCTCGAAAACTTTGCGAAATTCACGAGTTGTTTTTGACAATGACAAGATTGCATCTTGGATTTCTGGAGAAAGACCTGGTCGTTTCAACGTCACTCAGCAGGAAGTGTCAGAATTTTTTTCAACCTGGGTTGATTGGATGTTTGATTGCCTTGGGCAACTTAGCTTTTCTACAGACAGGGAATCCATAAAAAGAAGTTTATTGGAATGCTTTAAACCTGATTATGAGGATGTTTATTTAATTACCGATTGTATAGAACTACTTATAGAGAAGCCATCACAAGTGATTCAACAAAGTGCTAAAAGTAGGCGTGAGTGGTCAGGTGAGCAAAATCCAAGATGCAATAACCGGTATCTATCCAGAATAGAAATTTTAGACAAGCTAATCGAGGAGAAAAGAAGCAGAATTAACTGTGAAAAGCTCACAGGAAGACTTAATCCAGAAATGGTTGAGATGGCGTCTGACGATCAAGCAGATCTTGTACAGATGATGTGTAGCATCCCTGGAAAAGAAGTCCAGGATGACTTGAAGGTACTCTGGAAGCAGCAACAGAAAATAGCATCAACTGCCTTTGGTCGAGGGTACCATTGGCATCCAAAGTAGGTATTATATGGATATGAAATAATATATAACTGGTGGTGGCTAGCACTCATTGGGCCCACTCACCAGGGCCTGTTGAGGGGTGTTAGTTTTTATATTATTACTCAGCCAGGAAGTCTTGTTTGCACGTCCATTTTTGCTATGAAAACTGTAAAACAATTAAAATAATACAAATAGTCTCTTTTTCTGAGTCGATTGTTTCAAATTTTCAGTAACTTGTATATGTTGGGGTAACAGAAGATGTACTGCAAGCAACAGACTGCCACTTAATCAGTTTAGTGAAACAAAAAACCCTTAAACATATAGCTTTAAAACATAATATAAAAAATGAAAGAGAGAAAGAATAAAAGTTTGTTTCAAGATATGTGAATAACCCTTTAACGTTCACTTTATATTTATTGATTGAAAGAGTATTATCTAACAATTGTATACTGATGTCAGTGGGATGCTTATTCCGCTTAACAGTGTGGATTTCTTCTTGAGGAAGGTCTTGTTATAAGTACTATTCCATTTCAGTTAATCTCATTTTTCAACAGGGTTGTAAGGTTATGCGTGGAGTTGTATAGCAAGAATCCACATACCCTTGATCCACTGCGGAAATTCTCATATCTACCGATTAACCACACCATTTGGATGGAACTCTACAACAATTACCTGATGAAACATTCATTGACACTGCGCTAATATATAGATTTTGGTAAGCCTAAAAGCGGAGCTCGCGACTTCATAATAATAATAATCATAATAATAATGATGACGATTATGGTGATGATAGTGAAAATCGTTTTATTCACACTGGTGCACATTAAGAAATAACCTAATTGTAAATACTGATATCCACCAGTAGGTATTGAGATGTAGTTTACCATGCAGCCGGATTTGTCACAGCTGCGTGGGACACCGGTCAAAGTGTGATATTTTGCCCCTTGGATATGGTGTTAAATTTTTCCTTCGTTCCAAAAAATGCATTAGAAAAAGCCTTCGATTATCCCTTGGATTAGAATTCTAGAAACCAAATGTTTCGTGACTTAGTCGTGTACACAACAGTTCATCTAACAAGGGCATTACAGAAACGCGCCCATTCAAAAACGTCGATCGTGAAAATGCAAATAAGTGAAAGATGACGTTAATTTAGTGTCGATCAAGAAATCCCCTGGGTATGTCCCTTTCCTGGTTATTGTTCCTGCTCAGACAGCCACAACATTTGCCTATTCTTCAATGAATAGAACTTCACGCGACTAACAATAGCTCAGTCTGTTTAAAAACTGTCTAAATTTACTCCGAATTAGCATGTGACTTTTCGCTGTTAAACGCTTCAAAATTGAAAAATCCTCGATGACTGTTGTTGATTTTGCCGTAGATAATTCAATGCACTGACTTAAAACGAATTTTTCCCTTTCACAAACTTCATGGTTCGAATCGATCGATGAAATATGAGCGCAACCGATGCGTTAATAGTTTGTTTACATTTTGTTGCGAGTTTTGGATAATATTATAAACCTTAAAATTTACGGGCAAATTCGACGAAAAAGCTCTCTCACTTACATTCTTCATTTAAGATATTGATTTTAGCACAGTATAAGGCAAAATTAAGAGCGATACTTTCTTTAAGAACGCTATAACTACATATTTAATGGCCAAACCTAAATAGCGATCTAATCCGCCTCTTGAAAACAACTACAATACCGCTTCTGATAATAATATCTATAAACGCTGCAAACATTTTTAATTCAATCTTATCGAGTGATTTTCGTCAAGATGAGTTTTTAAGTGAAGAATACTTTGGTTTCTGATTAGCTTTAACTGTTTTGCCATCGAAACAATTCACACAAGACTACCGAATTCGCGAGGGTTTTATGTTAGTGCACGAGGAAGAAAAATGCTTCTCTTTGCATATTAAACATTTTCTTCTTTGTAGAAATGACAAAGACATTCCAACACTTAAAACAATGGCAACCTACTTCTATTGTTTCCGCATTCTCTCTTGAAAGTGTGAGAATAGTTAAGCACTATGAGGTTCATAAGAGACCGGAAACGACGGTAGTCTTTGAAACCTCGTTTTTGCTCGCAAAGCGTAATGCGTACCCCTCTTTTCACAGGCGATGTTTTTCAATGGGCACGTTTCTGTAATGGAAACAGACCCCTCATAGCCATAAACAACACAACCGAAACGAGAATTTTGGTTACATGACATCGAACGAGTCTATAGGTTTCCACGTTTCGCACATGCAATATAAGCGTGTTAAAAAAAATACAACAGGGTGCTTTCATGAAAGAAATATTCAGTGTCAATTCGGGTACGCGAGTAGGAAAAACAAAAAAGCAGTCCATGAGCTGGGCCGAGTCTACTGGAGTTGAACGCCAGGGATTAAAGGTAAGCCGCCAGCTTTTTTTAATCAAAGTTACATATGTTTGCCATCATTTAATCACGGGTTTTCAAAGGTTGCATGATTCATCATAACCAGATACTGTGGACCAAATTAGGGAAGAATTTTGTGATATGTGTAAACTTAGCTAAAACCTTGGCAGAACAATAAGAAGACGATTTGACGCACAGCACTGGCTACTATTTCGAGAATATTAGCGGAAATGAACAAATTAACCTTTATCTCTTAAACTTGCCGATAAAGATGATTGCTGATTTCAGAACTGGTGCACAATAAGTTAAAACCAAGTTGTAAAGATTGAATATCGAGGTTTGGTATTTTCCCTCAAAGTAGACAGACACCGCGAACAAATCTAACCCTTCTTTCGTGCTTACCAACCTCCCGCGTGCATCCAAAACAAAGGTGAAATTCTACTCCATTCAATCTGCACAATGGGGATGTTTAGGTGGATAATAAACTGAATGACTCTAATAAATCTTTTGGAGTATGTAGCCTGTTCTAGGCGTTGAGGTGGGGGAGTGCAGCGCAAAGTAAGAGAGCGGAAAAAAAAGGAGGATGAGAGGAAGAGAGAGGAGGAAAGAGAGGAGGTTCCTTTGCTCCTGCCCCCTACCCTACCCGGGTTGTTTTTTGTGCTCACATCTCTTTGTGCAATTGCCACCATCTGAAAGCCTGGAACAGCCAAGGCATCACAGCAGTAACCTGCGATCAGCGCTTTTTTTTTAAGATAAGGGGATAATAGGGAGAGGGTATGATCTCAGGCTATCGCGGATTCGCGGCAGTACTGAGTCAGTCATGGTTCCGTCCTTGAAAGAACGCGGGTGTACAAACGGATGGTACGCAGTGAAAAAGGTGGGAAAACGCATGCAAGATAAAAGCCTGTTGACAGAGACGAGAAGCGCAGAGAAGGAAGATACATGGTGTTGCTTTTTTTCCTTTGGTTTTGTTGCTGTTGTTCCAAACACAAAACTAGCAAAAAAGTCTCGTTATCTTTCCAAAACTCTTTAAGACAGCTTGATGATAAATATGAAACCTTTTTGGATGTATTTACAACTTATTCTACTCGGATTATACTGTTACCTTGTGTAACCACTCTCTTTATTTTGCCTTCTCAGAAAAAAGAAATGAATTCGAGGTAAGCTTACTATTAAAAACGTATTATGGCAATTCAGTGTAATTGTTTCTTTGTTTTTTTTTTCTTAAACAATGCTGATATTTCTCTAATTTTTACATACAGCATATTATCTGTTGTTTTTTAAAGTGAGAACGAAAGTGCAGGGATAGAGGAACCCGTAAGAAAAAAGTTTACATTTCAGATGACTTTATAAGCTTACTTACGCTTAACTTAAGTATAAACTAAGCTTATTAAGTCTTATAATACCTCCATAAATTTATTTGAACCTAAGAATACAAGCGTACTCAGTTATTTTGTTATAAGTTCATAAAAAGATTTCTATANACTTATTCTACTCGGATTATACTGTTACCTTGTGTAACCACTCTCTTTATTTTGCCTTCTCAGAAAAAAGAAATGAATTCGAGGTAAGCTTACTATTAAAAACGTATTATGGCAATTCAGTGTAATTGTTTCTTTGTTTTTTTTTTCTTAAACAATGCTGATATTTCTCTAATTTTTACATACAGCATATTATCTGTTGTTTTTTAAAGTGAGAACGAAAGTGCAGGGATAGAGGAACCCGTAAGAAAAAAGTTTACATTTCAGATGACTTTATAAGCTTACTTACGCTTAACTTAAGTATAAACTAAGCTTATTAAGTCTTATAATACCTCCATAAATTTATTTGAACCTAAGAATACAAGCGTACTCAGTTATTTTGTTATAAGTTCATAAAAAGATTTCTATAAATTATTTTCACCGGACATTTCGTACTTAAAACTTACTCGCACTTTGTCAGTTTGAATTCATTTTCTACTAGGAATCTATCTTTTGATACTCACTTATTCGCTTTATCAACGACATGAGCTATTGCTGATATTACACAGTAACAGTATCGTTCACTAACTTAATGAAATAATAGGGTGATGTATTTTCCCCTTTTTTAATAATTCCAGATGAACCAAAGCATCGGAAGAGGTCGTCCACCAGGCTGGCATTCTCAGTAATAGCTTCAGATAATCAATTACCAAAATATTATAATGTGTTGCTAGGTTTATACTATGCTGAATGATTAGTACAGTTATTTATTACAAAGCACATTGACGTGCAACTGTTATTGATAAGGTGTTTCCTTTTTTTTAGTGGCGACTTCTGGTTCCTCGAATGCTCAAGGTGAGCATTCTCTGTCATAGCACTTATAATCAATTATCTAAATAGTGTTTAATTGTGTTGCTATGTTTGTAGGATGCCTAATGATCAGTTAAAAGCACATTGACTTGCAACTTTTATTAATAAGTTCTTTCCGTTTTTCTGCAGAGAGTTCTGGGTACCAGAATCCTCCAAGTGAGCATTCTCAGTCAGAGCTCTTAAACTCAATTATCTGAATAGTGTATGATTGCATAGTGTTGCTAGGTTTATAGTATGCTGAATGATTATCACAGTTGTTTATTGCAAAGCTTATTGACTTGCAACTTTTATTAACAAGGTCTTTCATTTTTCTTTGCAGGATTCAATCCTCCAACAGAAAGATATGGAAATCGTCCAAGTGAGCATTCTCAGTCATAGCCCTAATAATCAATTATCTGATGAATAGTCTTTAATTGTGTTTGTTAGGTTTATAGTATGTTCAGTAATTATAGATACAATAATGTATTACAACTTTTTCACAGTGTCTGTTCTGTTGACTCATAATAAAATGACACAGTACCTCTATCATTTTGCAGAGAAAAGAAGAAGAATCAGTGAGTACATTGTCCATTGTTCTTACTTCTTGAACATGTATCTTAGTTTAATCTAACAGAAACCGATTTCTGCTGTTTTAAAACATGACATCAATTAAAAACAAGTCTGGACAAGAAATGATCCCACTAAAAAGCATTCTCCACACAGAAAACATTTTAGTTACGTTTTACACAAGTAACAGCAAATGTCAAAACAACCACTAAACTGCCTATTGAAACTGCCTATGTGTTTACCACACGGATACAAAACAGATGTCAAAAGAGTGACTGTATGAGTGTATGAGGGGTAATCCCCGCCATAACTGTCTTTTCATTTTATGGCACTGTTTTCCTGTTTATTGTAGCACGTTTCATTTCACTGTAGTCGTCTCTTTTCCGTGAAAGGCATATTCCGCAGTTTTGCACAAGTACATTTTGTACAATTACATTAACTAACCGAGAATTGTTGTAATTCGCCAAACCCATGTGCTTTATACATTACTTGTACAACATTCAGTGGCAATGAAACATTTTATTACTGTTTTTATACAGCTGGATCATAGATCAAAATTCTTTAGCGCGATATTTCACATAATGTAGCCAAGAACTGTGTCCTTTAAAATGGAAAAAAGATTGATACCTTTGATCACAAAAAGAATTCTTACAGTTTTTGTATCTGTTTTATTTTTTCGCATTTAGCAATGGATCTCTTTATTGGCCTTTTTTGTTTGTTTATTTTTGTGTGTTTTGTGGCTGTTTTAGTTATTTCGTTTTTGTGAAGGGGCATTTGCGTCTTACAGTGGCAGGTGGAGGCTACCTCTGGCGCACGAAACAATGCCTTTCGGGGATAGCAACGTAAGGCAGAGGAGCTTGGGGCTACCTCTGGTGCACGTGACTGTGCCCTTCGGGATGGAAACGTGTGGTAGAGGAGCTAAACCTGGTGGAATGGCTTCTACAACCCTTTCTGGAACGATTCCAGCAGGTGGAAGAAGTTGCTGTTATCAATTCCGTTTAGGAATTGACACGAGGGTCTGTTTCAGAATTGATACCAGCCTTTCTTCTTCCCACATTACCGTATTTACTCGATTTAATTATGCCGCCGCGGCTTCAGTAATCGAATAAATACGGTTTTTCACTTTTTTTCTTTATTTTCTCCAATTTTTCTGTGACTTTTGGATTCATGTGATGCTCTAATTTATTTATTTAATTAATTTTTTCTTTCTTTCTCTCTTTCCACTAACTAAATCAATGCTATTTCGTTCATTACCTTTCCTTTCTTGTGGTTAAACGCGCATGTGCTCTACTTCAGTTGTGCAAAGTGTCATCACTGACATTTTCCCGCACCCAGTGCGACCCTAATAGCTTGATGCTAAATTTTGCTTTCCGGTTGTGGTTTCGAAATTAATTTTGTGTTTTTTGTACTCCAAAAAAGTTGTTAACTTTTCCCAAGCGTAACCCAGCCATACTTGATTCTTGTTTACACCATTTCTGCATGTTGTTGTTTGAGAACAATGTATCAGTGTTTCCACAACAACACGATACTGTCACTTAATTTTTAAAATTGTCATCAGCATATTTAAGCTGTCTTAGTTTGCAAGAAAAAAATCTTTCTTTCACTGCACCTGAAAATTCATGACCTCTAGTTCCACTAAAGACGGTAGCAAACCACCTAAGTCAGATGCCCTTATTACTAAGATCCAGAGGTCATAGAACATTTCAAAGATGACAAGCAATTTAGGAGCTCCACAACAATATAGCTGTTCCAGAAAAGGCTGTATGAGGGCATCACATGTTATGAAACCTCCATGAACCATGAACAGTGTTATTTGGTACGAGGGTTGGAAGTAACAGCACCCAGGAGAAGAGAGACTTATGTTGGAAGAAGTAGGTAAAAACCCAAAAACAATGTACATTCCACTGAAAAAAACAATAACAGTTCACGGTAGGCAGATTAAGTTTACTGGAGGTACCGAGAGCATAGATCCTCCCTACTAAGAGGAAATGATGTCACATGGAAAACATCCATTTTCATGTTCAAACTGGGCAAGACAGGAGAGAGATTTGAAGAATACACTTCAGCACAAGTGCAGTGGAGTTCTGAAAGATACCAAGAACCGAATTGGTCTTAGTGGCTTTAACAAGCACTAGACCACAAAACATGAGCTGGAGGACGCCCTTGAAAAAGCAGAATATATATATCATCACAGATAAGCTCAAAAACAGTTACAACAAGGTCAAACTAGCCCTAAGAGGGATTGACGGCTGTTTGCTTGTCTCTTGTATTGATGGTGACAACCAAAAACTCGTGATTGACCTGGTTTGTTTAATTCAATCTAGTGTTGCAAATAAGAATCCGGTGCAAATACTTGTTTTGTGAAACCTTGTCACAAAACTTAGGAAGAACAGCAATCATCACTACAAATCATTGATCAAAGATTTGAGTGGACTATTTAAAAACGAACTGGGTCCAACAAATTACGCCCTTTTAGCAGAAGCTTTTGGATGAGCTCAGGCAACGACTACATCACACCATGGCTCTGAAATTCGTCTTGATCCTGGAATTAATTTTCAAACCCTTGAAATGCCTTTCAGTTTATTTTAAAAATCACCAGTTGACAAAGGAAGTGATGGAGCATGAGCACTCAGATATCTGACAAAGTAAAAATAAACACAGATGGGGAGCTCGTGCTGGTTGGTGAAGGAAGGGATCTGAATGTTAAGTGTTGAACAATGTTTCCTTCAACAATGAGCATTTCTTACAATTTCAACAAACTGCAATGGGAAAGTGTATGGTACTCTCATTTGCAAACTTATTCATGGACAAATCTGAACAGCCAATCGACAGCACCCCTTTCAACCCCTCATCTGGCGTAGATTCATAGACAGCATCTTCATGGTTCGGACACAAGGAGAGAAAAACCTAAAACCTTCATTGGATACTTAAATTCCATCCACTCTAACACAGAGTTTACCGAAGTTTAGTTTCAAGTTTATTTACTATACAAAAAAACTAATACAATCAAATCTGACTGACCCGCAGGTAGCTAAAACTAATCGAGGCAGGTCAGTCTCACAAGATTTAAAATATTATATTATGTCAAAAAACAAGAGATTAAAAAAGCAACAGTTTCTCATAAAAAAAGAGAGAAATGTATAAGTAATATAGTTCCACATAAACCAAAAAAGGCAAACTATATAAAGGACAAAAAAAGAAACAATAAAGATGGTAGGTACTTGCTATATAGAGAAAGGAGAGTTGTACCCATGAATATCCAGTTTCTTTGCATCAGTCACTTCCCTTCCTAGATGTACTGGTACACCTCAGCAACAACCAAATCCACACAGATCTACATACAAAACCCACAAACATCAGTACCTTCTCAAGTCTTCCTGTCACCATAACCACAAGAAGATAATTATCCCATTTCGCCTCCTTCTCAAAATACGCCACATATGTTCCACTGACACCTTCTTTGATCAACGTGCTCAGCTTTTACAAATTTGTTTTAATTGTTTTAATATGGTTGTAAGATTAAACATGATTAAAGTGAGTCAATTCAATGTCAACTGCCGTGGCAGCAGGCACAAGGCACGGGACTGCCTCTTAGCAAACATTCACTAGATGGGATGGAAGGCTGAAGAAACTTGCTAGGCCAAGAAGCAGAGACAGACTGTGACCGAATATCATTTTCACCAAAAGGTGACAAATGTTTCCTTCCATTGACCTATGCTCAGCTTTTACAAATTCGTTTCAATTGTTATTTGTTAAATGTTTGTAAGATTAAACATGATTAAAATGAGTCAATTCTAGGTCACTTCCGTTCAAGGCTGTAAGTGTATTTTACTCCTCTCCTTTCACCAATTCACCATGAATTTGCGATTGCACAAGCTGCCTTTACAATACACGTCCATGTATTTGTATACTGAACCTAATGAAGTACATGAAGAGATCATCCCATGAATTAAGAAGAACCTAATGCACAGATTACTTACATAGCTGTGTGAACTTGGGTTTCCCTTCAGCGATTTTTTTATATAATATGCTTTATCCTTTAATAATGTTGCATTTTCCCTGCGAATACATTTGCTGGACAGTGAAAGAAATGACAAGAGTACTTGAGTTATCAAGCAAATTGCACGGCCCAGCTGTTCACAGGGCAAAAAGAGTATCTTCCCCAGCTTTTACCATGGACAGGGTTAAACTATTAGCCCTTGGTAGGAAATTAAAAACAGGTATCAGGTGATAAGGGAGAAAACTCGGCCATTTTCAGGGCGTTGTTAACTTCAGTTTATTCATATAGTCACAATGACAAGCAGGTTGCAAAACCCAGGACTATGGGCTGACAAGTTAAAAGCAACCTCTACCACAAGTACCAAAACACAGTGAGAAGAACAAAGCAACCTAGAAAATGTAAAAACGACAGCAAGTGAAGTACCTACCATACCTACAACAACCACAGCAAAGATAAAGAAAACAGAAGAATCCATTAAATTACTGAGAAACATTTTGCAAAGGAACACTTGTCCAAAGCCTCTCGAATACTCTATGTGGTCGATGTACCGGCATTAAAATGGACATTAATTCAGACATTAAGGGCATTAAACAAAAAGCAGAAGGAGGTAAAAGCTATTTTTTAAGTCAGAGTCTGCAGTTTTCCCACATATGAAAATTTGGCATACTAAAAAAACAAGAAACGGAAGCAAGTTTGGTTGGCTGATTCAACAAATGTCAATCAATCAAAACAGTGCACCGCAGACATTTCATAGAAGGTTTGTATCAGGCTCTCTTTTCGTTTCGCCTTGCCTGCCGGAATGTTATTTACAAAGCGAAACGAAAATTGAGTCTGATCTCACGTTACGAGCAGTTGGAGGAACATGCCAGTGGTTAAGCCATTTTTATAATATTTTGCTAAAGGATCTGACACTCCTTCATGTCAAGATTACAAGGGGTATGAATTTGTTGAGTGTTTGTTGGAGGAAACTCAAATTATCGACTTACTTGCACTCTGTAAGTCACAACCACATAGTGCCTTCTCAGTACATGCTTGCAACTCGTCTGAGTTCTTGGTACTGCAGGCAGTTCTGGATTCTATTCTATAACATGAAGAATGATAAGTAGAAGTTTCTTTTCGAAAACAGCATCCATTCAGAGGAAACTTTACTACCTTGTCAGTGCGATACCTTTTGTTTCATTGAATTTCCACTCCTTGACAAATCGTTGTTCTCATACAATATTAAATAAATAAACAACCTGAAAACCTTTACTTAAACTATGAGGGCGCATTAGTGGTAACCGTGGTAAAGCAATGTACACCATTATAATAATGCAGGAAATATCAATAAAAGCCTTTTCCATATGTGCCGTCACAAAATGTCGGTTTACTAGTAAACAACAATCTCTAATAATTAAAGTAAAGAAAAATATGATCAAACTCCTGTTTTGGGACCGCTCACCAGTGCTGATTCAGTATTTACAAGATCACAACTGGGCCACTCCCTAGGGGAGAAAATAGAGCTGGGAAGAAAGTGGAGGATTAAACAGCCAACTTGGAAGTACGTTCCTTTAAAGCCAACAATCTTTTCGAATGGGACCAAACACCAGTCATTGGGAAGGTCACTGGTATATATGATGACCATGTTACAATACACCACTGGAAAGGAATTTATGAGTCTAGCTGGAAGCCCATCTATTTTAGAACCAATAGAAGAAACAGTGTAGACACAAGATCTGCCTAAGGAAGTCATTTTGCTTTCCAGCTACACGTTAGCATGAGATGAGTACCTCTGCAACTTGTCTCAAAGACGTCTACAGCAGAATTGATGCCGAAAAAACTCTCTATAGTTGTGTTTTTGTATTTAATTAGGTATCAACTCCCAATGGTGCTGTAATGTTGCATGTTGATTATTAAAAGTAAGATTTCTGTTCAAATTTCACTAGTGTTGTCTGATTTCTTTATATATTTAAGTTAAGTATATTTTTATGTTTCGATATTAAAGCGCAATACTTGTCAGGTGAACGAAAAAGTGAACTCATGTAAACAGCCTCTGGCATTAATGTCAAAAAACTTATAGTGCACAGAGAACATTCAATTTGAGCTTCACGCTGACTAACAACGCTCAAAGGCGAGAAAAATGGGTTCTGGCGATCGTTTTGCTTACACTTGCATTGACAAGATGGCCATTACGTGTTATGCATTTCCTTGTCTTTCCTTGTTTCTCAGAGAGAGAAACTTCGGCACTGCAAGCAGCTTCAAAAAGTAGCAATCTTAGAAGGGTTTATTTAACCTATTGGCTGATAACTGTACTAACATCACTTTTAATTCAAGCAGATCTAATGCTTACGGGACGACTGTTCCAATTAACGCCATGGTGCTGCAGCCATGAAGGATCGATTCCCCATGGTAATTTTTGGGAAACGCTTTGGGGTGCTCAGAAGAATTCCCTTACTCGAAATCCCTCTGGAAAAAAACATTGTGAGTGGGGGCACCTTGAGACAGCTCAGGCTAAAGAAAAATACCAAAATAACACGCCCAAAAACATTTCTTTCAAATTCTAATGAAAAGGGCCAATATTTTACTTTCTTTTCGTTTGTTGATAAGCCTACCAAAAAGAAAGAAGGAAAATCAACAAGGAGGGTAAGTGAATAATTTGAAGGAAGAAGACCAGAATTTGTTGCTCATTGCACGAACTGTTTGTCAAATCTGAGAGGTTTAAAGTGTGCCAAATCACCTCATGGCCCACGTGGTATTAGTCTTTTCTGATTGGCTCATTGTGCATACCAAGCACTTTCTGGAAAGTGGTGTTTGGTGATGTTATAGGTTGTTTACCGCAATCTTGGATATTTTCCAAAGGAGATAGCTTAGCACACTGTACTCCGGTAATTGATGCCTCCTATCTTATCACTATGCAGTATGCTGCGAAGTACTATTACCATAACCCCCTCTCAAAATATTACCTACAGGAGCCTCAAGTACATAGTCTTTTCTATTTTTCGCGAAGACATCGAGAACTTTAATTTATTAGATAATGACATTGCATCAATAGGTGACCTGGTTGAAACACAACAGGAAATTAGCCTCGCTACTTGATAATCATGCTCCTGTAAGAAATAAGGTAGTAACCTTGTGCCAAAGTCTCCTTGGTTCACCCCGAGATCAAGGAACAGAATGCAAAACGGAGAAGACTAGAAAGCCTACATATATCCTTATACAGAAATTGAAAACTGTTATGAGTTCCTCCTTCACCATTTCATTGGCCATGTAATCTTGCTGAAGAGAATGAATACTGACGTCATGAGATCTCCCTCTCCCTGCAGGCGAGATCATGGAATGACTCTTTCTGCCTTCTATCTTTCCATTACATCTGTTTGGCTAAGATTATTTTGTTTGAGTTTTGCTGTGAGTTGATCTGCCTCTTCCCCTGAGGAGAGTAATAATAATAAAAACTGCAATGTATGTGCAGATTTAATGTTCCGGGTATAATGCTAATTGTTTTTGGATGTTCTTGTTGCTGTCGTTGTCACTCCCTTATTTTAGCTGCTCAAATGCACCTTTAACACTTGAAAACTGCCTGTAGCTACCAGAGTCTGGTCCGTGGCTAGCTGCACCACCACTTCTTTTACCCAGGTGCAATTTTCCAAAGAGGCCGTGACCATTGCATTTTCCCTAGCTTTGATTGATCTGATTGATACGTATTTGTAAATACTCTGTTGTACCCACTGGAAGTTCTTCAACTTAATACAAGAGTTGGCCACGAAGGATAAATTTCTGACTGAAAAAATTGTGAAAGGACTATCTTTATAGATGTACAAGTAATATACACATGCAAATATGCAGCGTGTTTAAATTGTATTTTTAGAAAGTATATAAATATATATATATATATATATATATATATCATTTGGGAGTTGAGCGCTCTCTGAAATACATTCAACTCAAGTTGAAGAGTTTATATAAATGAAAACCCTCATTAAAATCTGACCATCAGGAATTGTGCTTTTGGCAAGGCTTCTTTTAGAATGAAGCTCAAAAAACTTTGTGATATGTGATGTGGTTATACAATGCAAAGTCAACGCAGCCCTCAGGTACATTACCTCAGGCAAAGTCACGATATCGCTGCTCTCTTCAACAGGTTTGTCAGTAACAATTTTGTTAGCCAGCAGCGGAAGATGTAAAATTCCGGGAACTTTGCTAGTAATATCCAGAGGGGCTTACTCACTCTCTTTCCATTTCATCTAAAAACAATTATTACGTTCTTCGAACACAAAGATACATATTTCTTTACACATTACAAAAACAATAGTCGTTTATCGTCCTCTTGATACTTGATTACTGTTAGCTACTTTACATACTTCACTTTCTTTGCATACAATAACTACCAATTCTGAGCACTCTATAGGAGTTAGGCCCTGTTTCTTCATAGCAGGCCCCCAGCTGAGTTTTTGTTTCTCAAAAATAATGTGCCCATGCCGGTTACATTTCGCACATCCTCAGGAATGACCATTCATCTTTTGTTTCACTACCCTTCGCTGCATTCAGGCAAATATAAATGAGCAAATACTTATAGTTGTTCTGGAAGTCAAAGTCTTGCTAAAAGAATTGGGTCGCTTTGAGAAAGCAGTCACAGGACCACTGACAGGGTATAGGTAGTAATACTTCCCTCTCACATCATTGCCAGAGACTTCCTCTCTGTGAACTTTATATATATCTGATAGAAGGTTTTCTTTCAAAGTTTGTGGGTAGCCTCTGTCAACCATAGTTTCTGAGGAGCTTGTTTGTAGGATTCTCAAGGCTTCTCCTTTGACAAATCCATTTTAACACTACGCGGTTGACAAGAGGTGAAATGTGTGCCCCAAACTGTATACGTTTGATCCCGCCAAAGTAAATGAATAAACAAACCCACCTAAAACAACTGTTAATCATCGTGGTAGCTCGTGTCCTCAAGTTTTCTCTTCACGACCTAAAAATATCAGCTGCTCATAGTTTACTGCGCAGTCTACATTCTATTATGCATTGAATCATTACATCACGCAATCAATCATTGGGCATTACTGTGTCTCCAGGAATGAGGTATATGGCCACTCACATTAACTTCTATCCTTTAAGTTTGTATTGCGCTCTGCATTCTTTATGCATTTAGCACTCCTATTATAAGTGTACATAAGTGAATGTGTACATTTTTTTGTTCATTTTAAATTATAGAAGGTGTATAATCGAGAGAAAAGTCACTTCCTTGCTTTTCCACGTACCCACTTTTACTCTTTGCTTACTCGTTGTCAGATCTACCTCTCCCTGTAGGCAAGATCATGAAAGGACAAATGTGTGTGTGTGTCTGTGTCTATGTTAAATCCCCTGAAGAAGAATGGCTTGTCCGTCCGAAATATCGGGAAACTTCAAGTTGCTTTTCTCTTTGCTGTTTTGTTATTTATGTCTATATATTTGTGTGTTCCATCACTGGCATTAAGTGGCTTTGGTTTTGTGAAGGTTTACATGGATTTGCCACTAAGAATCAACAAACCCAAACAAAAAGAGGGTATATTACATTGTTACAGACTGGAGATCACTTGTAATGATTCACGCAATAGCACTAGACCTAGTATATAACAGGAAAAGTAAAAATGATCATGATCATGATCATGACAGTAACAATAATAATAATGATAAGAAGAAGAAGAAGAAAAACAAGTAGAAGAAGAAGAAGAAGAAGAAAAGGAAAAAGAAAGAGCTAATACCTGGTGTGAAGAGAAGCCGGAGAGAGTGGTGGAAAGTGAAAACTTCAAGATACTGAGGGATTTCACAGTCCAGTGTGATCGGAAAATTGAGGCAAGAAGACAAGAAGGAGAGAGAGGTTGTCATAACTGATGTTGCCACCCCAGGTGATGACAGGGTGAAAGATAAGGAACTTGAGAAGTGAGAGGAATACCAACTATTGAGAGATGAAATTGCAAAAGTCTGGCGCATGCAAAAAGTCATTGTAGTGCCTGTTGTTATTGGGGCTCTTGGAGCCATATCAGTCCACTTTAAGGATTACAATAAATACAAAACTAAGAGGCTATTTACAATGACTATGAATAGAATCACAGACAAAAACTATGCTATTACAATTGGTTATAAGAAAAGTAATTTGCAGAAAATCTATAAAAGAATCTAAATATAAATGAATTGTACTAACATCACGTTCGGTGCAATGCTTACGGGAAGACTGTTCCAAGACCGTTCAAGGAAGACTGTTCCAATTAACGCCGTGGCGCTGCAGCCATGAAGGATCGATCCCCCACGGTAACTTTTGTGAAACGCTGTGGGGTGCTCAGAAGAATTCCCTTACCTGAAATCTAATGAAAAGGGCCAATATTTTACTTCTTTTCGTTTGTTGATAATCCTACCACAAAGAAAGTGGCAAGATCAACAAGGAGGGTATGCGAACAATTTGAAGGAAGAACCTCTGCCATTGTCATGTTCAAGAACACCCCCTATGAGCTTTCTTTAATTGACCCTCTGCCTTTATTAAAAATTCACAGGTACATCTTACACACCAGCCACAAAAGGTAACGTTGAAATTACGTTATTGTATCTACAACATTAATAAGAAAGGAAAATGCCTAGAAGACATCTGCTTTGCAACAGGTTTGGAAGTGCTACATAATCTAAATTTAAACAATCGACACCAATCTACCATGTACATATGGCTTTAATTAGCATGCTGCTGTGTTAAGAATAAATCGCCGCTAGATGTTCATATCTTGTACGGATTTGAAATCATTGTAATGTA